>JAGIQG010000008.1:1661155-1950798 GCA_024679065.1 Sphyrna mokarran | reverse complement strand
GTGCAGCACTGTGGGGGTGCAGCACTGTGGGAGCGCAGCACTGTGGGAGCGCAGCACTGTGGGAGCGCAGCACTGTGGGAGTGCAGCACTGTGGGGGTGAGCACTGTGGGGTTGCAGCACTGTGGAGGTGCAGCAC
The DNA here is from genome assembly GCA_024679065.1 of Sphyrna mokarran. Taxonomy (NCBI): domain Eukaryota; kingdom Metazoa; phylum Chordata; class Chondrichthyes; order Carcharhiniformes; family Carcharhinidae; genus Sphyrna; species Sphyrna mokarran. The sequence continues at coordinate 1,950,662 of JAGIQG010000008.1, read as the reverse complement.
TGTGGGGGTGCAGCACTGTGAGTGTGCAGCAGTGTGGGGGTGCAGCAGTGTGGTAGGTGCAGCACTGGTGGGAGTGCTTGCACTGTGTGGTTGCGTCACTGTGGTTGTGCGCACTGTGGGTGGCATGCAATCTGTGGGTTGCGCAGACTGTGGGGCGCAGCCTGTGGGTGTGAGCACTGTTGGAGGTGCAGCACTGTGGGGGTGCACACTGTGGGGGTGCACAAGCACTGTGGGAGCGCAGCACTGTGGGGGGCAGCGCTGTGGGAGTGCAGCACTGTGGGGGTGCAGCACTGTGGGGGTGCAGCACTGTGGGGGTGCAGCACTGTGGGGGTGCAGCACTGTGGGGGTGCAGCAGTGTGGGGGTGCAGCACTGTGGAGGTGCAGCAGTGTGGGGTGGTGTGGAGGTGCTGCACTGTGGGGGTGCTGCACTGTGGAGGTGCAGCACTGTGGGTGCGCAGCACTGTGGGTGCGCAGCACTGTGGGAGCGCAGCACTTTGGGGGTGCAGATCTGTGGGGGTGCAGCACTGTGGGGGTGCAGCACTGTGGGGGTGCAGCGCTGTGGGGGTGCAGGACTGTGGGAGCGGCAACTGTGGAGGGCAGCACTGGGGGGGTGGGGTGCAGCACAGTGGAGGTGCAGCACTGTGGGAGGTGCAGCACTGGTGGAGGTGCAGCACTGTGGAGTGCAGCACTGCTGTGGGTGCAGAACTGTGGGAGGTGCAGACTTTGGGGGTGCAGCACTCTGGGGTGCGATTAAAACACTGTGGGGGTGCAGAACTGTGAGGTGCAGCACTTTGGGGGTGCAGCACTCTGGGGTGCAGCACTGTGGGAGTGCAGCACTGTGGCGGTGCAGCCACTGTGGAGGGGCAGCACTGTGCGGGTGCAGCACTCTGGGGGTGCACACTGTGGAGTCAGCACTATGGTGGTGCAGCACTGTAAGGCGGTGCAGCACTGTGGGGGCAGCACTCTGGGGGGTGCAGCACTGTAGCGGTGCAGCACTGTGGGTGCCAGCACTCGGGGGTACAGCACTGTGGGGGTGGCAGCACTGTGGGGGTGCAGGCACTGCGGGGTGCAGCACTGCGGGGGTGCAGAACTGTGGTGGTGCAGCACTGTGGGGGTGCACACTGGGGATGCAGCACTGTGGGGTTTGCAGCACTGTGGGGATGCAAGCACTGGGGGGGTCAGCACTGTGGGGTGCAGCACTGTGGGGTGCGCCGGGGGGGGCAGCACTGTGGGGGTGCAGCACTGTTGGGGTGCATCACTGTGGAGGTGCCGCACTGCGGGGGTGAAAGCACTGCGGGGTAATGCAGCACTGTGGGTGGTGCGCACTGTGGGGCTGCAGCACTCTGGGGGTGCAGCAATGTGGGGTCAGCACTGGTGGGGGTGCAGCACTGTGGGATGCGCACTGGGGGGGTGCAGCACTGTGGGGATTAAGCACTGTGGTGGTGGCAGCACTGTGGGGGTGTCAGCACTGTGGGGGTGCAGCACTGTGGGGGTGCAGCACTGTGGGGGTGCAGCACTGTGGGGGTGCAGCACTGTGGAGGTGCAGCACTGCGGGGGTGCAGCACTGCGGGGATGCAGCACTGTGGGGGTGCAGCACTGTGGGGATGCAGCACTGTGGGGGTGCAGCTTTGTGGGAGCACAGCACTGTGGGAGCGCAGCACTGCGGGGGTGCAGCACTGTGGAGTTGCAGCATAGTGGGGGTGCAGCACTGTGGGGGTGCAGCACTGTGGGGGTGCAGCACTGTGGGGGTGCAGCACTGTGGGGGTGCAGCACTGTGGGGGTGCAGCACTGTGGGGGTGCAGCACTGTGGGGATGCAGCACTGTGGGGGTGCAGCACTGTGGGGGTGCAGCACTGTGGGGGTGGGTGCAGCACACTTTGGGGGTGCAGCACTGTGGGGTTGCAGCACTGTGGGGGTGTGCAGCACTGTGGGGATGCAGCACTGTGGGGGTGGCAGCTTTGTGGAGCACATCACTGTGGGAGCGCAGCACTGTGGGGGTGCAGCACTGTGGAGTTGCAGCATAGTGGGGGTGCAGCACTGTGGGGGTGCAGCACTGTGGGGGTGCAGCAGTGTGTGGGGTGCACTTTTGGGGTACAGCACGGGGGAGTGCAGACTGTGGGGTGCAGCATGTGGAGTGCAGCATATGGGGGTGCATCACTGTGGGGTGCAGCACTCTGGGGGCAGCAGTTTGGGAGTGCAGGACTTTGGGGGTACAGCACTGTGGGAGTGCAGCACTGTTGGGGTCAGCACTTGTGGGGGTGCAGCGTGTGGGGGTGCCAGCCAGGACTGTGGGGGTACAGCACTGTGGGAGTGCAGGACTGGGGGCAGCACTGTGGGGGTGCAGCACTGTGGGGGTGCAGCACTGTGGGAGTGCAGCACTGTGGGGGTGCTGCACTGTGGGGGTGCAGCACTGTGGGGGTGCAGCACTGTGGGGGTGCAGCACTGTGGGGGTGCAGCACTGTGGGAGTGCAGCACTGTGGGGGTGCGCACTGTGGGGTGCGTGCTGTGGAGGTGCAGCACTGTGGGGGTGCAGCACTGTGGGGGTGCAGCACTGTGGGAGTGCAGCACTGTGGGAGTGCAGCACTCTAGAGGTGCAGCACTGTCGAGGTGCAGCACTGTGGGGGTGCAGCACTCTGGAGGTGCAGCACTGTGTGGGTCCAGCACTGTGCGGGTGCAGCACTGTAGGGGTGCAGCACTGTGGGGGTGCAGCACTGTGGGGGTGCAGCACTGTAGGGGTGCAGCACTGTGGGGGTGCAGCACTGTGGGAGAGAAGCACTCTGGGGGTCCAGCACTGTAGGGGTGCAGCACTGTGGGAGCGCAGCACTGTGGGAGTGCAGCACTGTGAGGGTGCAGCACTGTGGGGGTGCAGCACTTGGGGTGCAGCACTGTGGGAGCGCAGCACTGTGGGAGTGCAGCACTGTGGGGGTGCAGCACTGTGGGGGTGCAGCACTGTGGGGGTGCAGCACTGTGGGGGTGCAGCACTGTGGGGGTGCAGCACTGTGGGGGTGCAGCACTGTGGGGGTGCAGCACTGTGGGGGTGCAGCACTGTGGGGGTGCAGCACTGTGGGTGTGCAGCACTGTGGGTGTGCAGCACTGTGGGGGTGCAGCACTGTGGGGGTGCAGCACTGTGGGAGTGCAGCACTGTGAGGGTGCAGCACTGTGGGTGTGCAGCACTGTGGGTGTGCAGCACTGTGAGGGTGCAGCACTGTGGGGGTGCAGCACTGTGGGAGTGCAGCACTGTGAGGGTGCAGCACTGTGGGTGTGCAGCACTGTGGGTGTGCAGCACTGTGAGGGTGCAGCACTGTGGGGGTGCAGCACTGTGGGTGTGCAGACTGTGAGGGTGCAGCACTCTGGGGTCCAGCACTGTGGGGGTCCAGCACTGTGGGGGTCGAGCACTGTGCGGGTGAAGCACTGTGAGGGTGCAACACTGTGAGGGTGCAGCACTGTAGGAGTGCAGCACTGTGCGGGTGCAGCACTGTGGGAGTGCAGCACTGTGGATGTGCAGCACTGTGGGGGTGCATCTCTGTGCGGGTGCAGCACTGAGGATGTGCAGCACTGTGGGAGTGCTGCACTGTGGGGGTGCAGCACTGTGGGAGTGCAGCACTGTGGAGGGGCAGCACTGTGGGGGTGCAGCACTGTGGGGGTGCAGCTCTGTGCGGAGCAGCACTGAGGATGTGCGCACTGGGGTGGTGCAGCACTGTGGGGGTGCAGCCGTGGGAGTGCAGCACTGTGGAGGGACAGCTCTTGGGGGTGCAGCACTGTGGGGGTGGCAGCTGCTGTGATGTGCAGCACTGTGGGGGTGCAGCACTGTGGGGTGCAGCACTGTGGATGTGAAGCACTGTGGGGGTGCGCACTGTGGGGTGCAGCACTGTGGGGGTGCAGCACTGTGGGGGTGCAGCACTGTGGGGATGCAGCACTGTGGGGGTGCAGCACTGTGGGGGTGCAGCACTGTGGGGGTGCAGCACTGTGGGGGTGCAGCACTGTGGGGGTGCAGCACTTTGGGTGTACAGCACTGTGGAAGTGCAGCACTGTGAGAGTGCAGCACTGTGGAATTGCAGCGCTGTTGGTTTGCAGCACTGTGGGGGTGCAGCACTGTGGAGTTGCACCACTGTGGAGGGACAGCTCTGTGCGGGTGCAGCACTGTGGGGGTGCAGCACTGTGGGGGTGCAGCACTGTGGAGGTGCAGCACTGTGGGAGTGCAGCACTGTGGAGGTGCAGCACTGTGGGGGTGCAGCACTGTGGGGGTGCAGCACTGTGGAGGGGCAGCCTGTGCGGTGAGCACTGTGGGAGGCAGCACTGTGGGGGTGGAGCACTGTGGGAGTGCAGCACTGTGGGGGTGCAGCACTGTGGGGGTGCAGCACTGTGGAAGTGCATCACTGTGGGAGTGCAGCACTGTGGGGGTGCAGCACTGTGGGGTGCAGCACTGTGGGGGTGCAGCACTGTGTAGGGCAGCCTGTGTGCAGGTGCAGCACTGTGGGGGTGCAGCACTGTGGAGGAACAGCTCTGTGCGGGTGCAGCACTGTGGAGGTGCAGCACTGTGGAGGTGCAGCACTGTGGAGGTGCAGCACTGTGCAGGTGCAGCACTGTGAGGGTGCAGCACTGTGGGGGTGCAGCACTGTGGAGGTGCAGCACTGTGGAGGGACAGCTCTGTGTGGGTGCAGCACTGTGGGGGTGGAGCACTGTGGAGGTGCAGCACTGTGGGAGTGAAGCACTGTGGAGGTGCAGCACTGTGTGGGTGCAGCACTGTGGGGGTGCAGCACTCTGGAGGGACAGCTCTGTGCCGGTGAAGCACTGTGGGAGCGCAGCACTGTGGGGGCGCAGCACTGTGGGAGTGCAGCACTGTGGGGGTGCAGCACTGTGGGGGTGCAGCACTGTGGAGGTGCAGCACTGTGCGAGTGCAGCACTGTGGAGGTGCAGCACTGTCATAGAACATAGAACATTACAGCACAGAACAGGCCCTTCGGCCTTCGAAGTTGCGCCGACCAATATTAAAAGCAATGCCCCTCCAAACTAAACCATCCCCTTCTCTTCCATATACTTATCAACTAACCTCTTAAACGCCACCAAACTTGGCGCATCTACAACTGCTGCAGGCAGGGCATTCCACTCCCGAACCACCCTTTGGGTAAAGAACCTACCTCTGAGATCCGTCCTATAACTATCACCCCTTAATTTAAAGCTGTGTCCCCTCGTGCTAGCTTTCTCCATCCTAGGAAAAAGGCTATCACTGTCCCCCCTATCTAAACCTCTAATCATCTTATATGTTTCGATAAGGTCCCCTCTTAGCCACCTCCTTTCTAACGAAAACAACCTCAAACCCCTCAGCCTTTCTTCATAAGACCTGCATAAGACCTCTCTTCATAAGACCCTGTCGGGGTGCAGCACTGTTACATGCCTGATCAGAGAGAGTGAACCCAACTCCTGTTTCCCTCTTTCAGTGTTTCAGATGGTTTTGAAGATCTGGTAAGAGGAGGGAGTTTTCCTTCCACTGTCGTGGCCAACATTCCTCCCTCATACACAATGCTAAAAAGTTGTAGGGGTGGAGGAGGTTACAGAGGTTGAAAAGGGTGGGATCACTGAAAGATTGGAAAACACGAAAGAGAGCTTTATTATGGAGGAGTTACCCGACCAAGTCACTGTGCAAAATGTTCTGGAATCTTTGTTCTCTGGTTACATTCTCCATCTCTATCCCACTCTTCATCAATCTGAACACTCGCATTCAATCTCCCATGAATCATCGAGAACATATTTCAATGTCTGTAAAAGTCTGTTGGGACATTGTCAAAGTTGTGAGAGGTGTGATTGAAATGTAATCCTTTCTTTCAAGGGTAGAAAAGTGAAATAACATGAAGAGAGCCATTTAAAACTAACTTCCTCTGTTTAAAAAGTAACACACTTTGGCTGGAGCTGACAGGAGATTTTATTAAGAACCAGTTTTAAAATCAACAGGTTTGTGCAGGAATATAAAGGAGTCCTGTTCTGAGTTTGGATATGATCTTTGCTGTTCAGATGTTTCTACTCCACTCCTGTGTGTTCGAGGGAGAATGAGAAAACTCCATTTATTTGTGAATAATCCAGAGCTCTGTCATTTGACGATTAAATTCACAAGAAGATTTTAAAACAACAAGAAAAATTGGAAACCAGAAAAGATGAATGGGATGATAAGAAAAATATAAATAGAAGCAAAATTAAAAACTTTAATTCATAACATCTGATTAAAACATCATCTACCTAGAATTAGATTGCTTCACTAATTAACCATTAGCTGAAAAGTAAAAGTTGATTATTGCAAACAGAAACAATGCAAATGAAGAGAAAAGCAAGGCTTTTGTAATGATGCACACACAAAGACCTCATCAGCAACACAAAAAGTATTTATTAATGAGGAAAAACCGTACAGAAGCTCGCAGCACCCTCTCTCCCATCACCACCTACTACTCCAGCCTCTCTATGTTTTCTACATGCATTCTACATGTCCTCTGCCTACGAGAGAACTCCACCCCCTGTGGTGATTAATCATTCTCAGTCCTAATCGATCCCCCAAGTCAATTGGTCCTCTTCTCCTGTGTTGACCTTAAAGGGACTATCACCACAATCATCAGAGGTTTCGCTTCAAGTCAATCACGTACTTGCCTTTATGAAGAGGTTGGTTTCACTATGTGACTGAAGGACTGTTTGAGCATCTTGAGCACAGTGAGAAATCTCACAACTCCAGATTAACGCTGCTCCTTCATCAGGTGCTTCTGAACTTCATCCCACCCATCTTCATATCCTTTCATATCCACGTCCTGCAAAAATCCATTGGTGGTCCAATGTGAAAACAGTAATTAATTTCAAAGCCACTGCCTTTTGTGTTAGAGAATTCCACTCTTCTACCACCCTTCATCTGGAGTAGATTTTCCTAATTTCTCACTTACAGACATATAAATTAGGAAAGGAATAGGCCATTTGGCCCCATGAACCTAACCCGCTATTCAATGAGAACATGACTGACCTGACTGTAACCCCAGCTGCTTCCTGCTGACCCCTTTCACCCTTTGTTAATCTAGAATCTATCTCGCTCTGCCTTAAAAATATCCAAAGACTCGACTTCCACTGCCTTTGGAGGAAGAGGATTCCAAAGTCTCACAACCATCTGAGAGAAGAAAGTTCTCCTTACTCTGAGTAGTCTGGCTCTGACTGAGATTTTGACCCTGAATCCTCCACAAATACCAGTGACTTTTTTTCTTTATTCTTCTTTCTTGAAATGTGGGCATCATTGGCTGGGCCGGCCAATGTATATCCTCCCTGCTCTTCTTTCCTACATCCTTCTCTCCTATGTGAATAATCACATCTGCCTGGATCCCCTCGCCCTTCAAAATTCCTTCTAACCTGTCAGACACATCTTGCACCCCTGCTCCAGGGAAGCAAACTACCATCCTGGAGTCCCGCCTTTGACCACAGAACCGCCTATCTATTCCTTTAACCCTCCCATTCCACACCAATATTTCCCTTCTAGCCCCCTTCCTCCCCTCTGAGGTACTCTGGTTCTCCTACCTTACCTTTTTTACCCCTCTGCACTTGATATTTTGGGGGACTACCACTGGGGAAGTCTTTGGACTATTACCCCTCTTCTTTTACCCCGGTGTTATTCCTCGACAACACTGAAGTGATGCATTTTGGTTGATTGAACCAGGGCAGGACTTACTCTGTTAATGGTAGGACACTGGGGAGATCTAGGGGTACATGTTCATAGCTCATTGCAAGTAGAGTCACAGGTGGACAGAGTGGTGAAGAATGCATTCGGCATGCTTGGTTTCATCAGTCAGAATATTGAATGCAGGAGTTGGGACATCTTGTTGAAGTTGTACAAGACATTGGTAAGGCCACAACTGAAATATTGCATGCAATTCTGGTCACCCTATTATTGAAAGGATATCATTAAACTAGAAAAAATGCAGAAAAGATTTAACAGGATGTTAACAGGACTTAATGGTTTGAGATATAATGAGAGGCTGGATAGGCTGGGACATTTTACTCTGGAGCATTGGAAGCTGAGGGGTGATCTTATAGAGGTCAATAAAATAATGAGGGGCACAGATCAGCTAGATAGTCAACATCTTTTCCCAAATATGGACGAGTCCAAAAGTAAAGGGCATAGGTTTAAAGTGAGAGGGGAGAGATACAAAAGTGTCCAGAGAGGCAATTTTTTCACACAGAGGGTGGTGAGTGTCTGGAATAAGCTGCTGAGGCAGTAGTGGAGGCGGATTAGCTTTTAAATTTTGGCTTTTAAAAAGCATTTACACAGTTACATGGGCATGAATGGTATAGAGGGGTATGGTCCAAGTGCCGGCAACTGGGAAAAGCTTAGTGGTTAAAAAAGGGGCAGTATCGATAAGTTGGGCTGAAACTTCCAAGACTCTTTAACAGCATGAATGTTACGAAAGTGTAGCTCTAATCTCGTCCGTGTTATTCCAGGCAGACTGGGAAAATTCTCCGCATTGATCAGAATCCTAACGCTGCCACAATTAACAGGACACCTGGAGCACTGGCCCTCTGTAAACCAGTACTGCTTTTCCCAGATGGTACTGTCCTATTCCAATTCTACTCCCACGTTTTCCAATTCTACACTCTGCCTGGTGTGGAGTGAACATTGCTCTGGGTTCCAGTGTGGAGTGGAGTGGTCTATAGAAAGAGGTGGCAATGGAAAATGGACTGAAATACTTGTTAAATAAAAGTGACTCTGGTTGTGTTCGACCAGATACAAGCCTGATTCGTTCAGAATATTCTGTTTTTGTCTCTCACTCATGCTCTTGCTGTCTCTCACAGCCTTTCTGTAAGGAGTCTCACAATGCCAAGTTAAAGTCCTGGTGAATGAGCAGTGCTCCAAATGCTCACAGTATAAAATAACCTGGTGTTGTGAGACGTCTTACTGTGCCCACCCCAATCCAATGCCAGCATCTCCATATCAAGTCTTTCCGTGAGAGAGTCTGGATGATATTTCATTTGAGTTGCGTTCCTCCCCAGATGCTGTCAGACCTGCTGAGATTTTCCAGCATTTTCTGTTTTTGTTTCAGATTCCAGCATCAACAGTTAATTTGCTTTTAGTTAGATTTATTGATGGTTGGTTAGAACATAGAACATTACAGCGCAGAACGGGCACTTCGGCCCTCGATGTTGCGCCGACCAATTAAGAACAAGCAGTGACCCTCCAACCTAAACCATTCCCTTTTCATCCATAAACTTATCAACTAACCTCTTAAACGCCACCAAACTTGGCGCATCTACAACTGACGCAGGCAGGGCATTCCATACCCTTATCACCCTCTGGGTAAAGAACCTACCTCTGACATCCGTCCTATAACTACCACCCCTTAATTTAAAGCTATGTCCCCTTGTGCTAGCTTTCTCCATCCTAGAAAAAAGGCTATCACTGTCCACCCTATCTAAACCTCTAATCATCTTATATGTTTCAATAAGGTCTCCTCTTAGCGCCTTCTTTCTAACGAAAACAACCTCAAATCCCTCAGCCTCTCTTCATAAGACCTGCCTTCCATACCAGGCAACATCCTGGTACACCTCCTCTGTACCCTCTCCAATGCCTCCACATCTTTCTTATAATGCGGGGACCAGAACTGCACACAATACTCCAAGTGCGGCCGCACTAGAGTTTGTACAGTTGCAACATGACGTTGCGGCTCCGAAATTCAATCCCCCTACCAATAAAAGCTAAGACTCCATATGCCTTCTTAACAACCTTATCGACTTGATGGCCAACTTTCAGGGATCTATGCACACATACACCAAGATCCCTCTGTTCATCAACACTATTAAGAGTCCTACCATTAGCCCTATACTCTACACATTTGTTATTCCTGCCAAAGTGAATTACCTCACACTTTTCCACATTAAACTCCATTTGCCACCTCTCAGCCCAGCCCTGCAACTTGCCCAAGTCTCTCTGCAAAGTATAACACCCTTCTTCACTATCTACCACTCCTCTGACTTTGGTGTCACCCGCAAATTTACTAATCCATCCTTCAATACCCTCATCCAGATCATTTATAAAAATTACAAACAGCAGGGGCCCCAAAACAGACCCCTGAGGTATACCATTTGTCACCGAATTCCACGATGAATCAACCACCACCCTCTGTCTTCTATCTGCTAGCCAATTCCTAATCCAATTAGCTAAATCGCCCTCTATCCCATACATCTGCATTTTCTGCAGAAGTCTTCCATGGGCCACCTTATCAAACGCCTTACTAAAGTCCATATATACCACATCAACCGCCTTACCCCCCATCCACCTCTTTAGTCACTTTTTCAAAAAACTCAATGAGGTTAGTAAGGCACGACCTACCCTTCACAAAACCATGCTGACTATCCCCAATCAATTCATTTCTCTCTAAATAACTATAAATCCTATCCCTAATAATTCTCTCCGATACTTTGCCCACAACAGAAGTAAGACTCACTGGCCTATAATTCCCTGGAAAGTCTCTCTTCCCCTTCTTGAACAATGGGACCACATTCGCTATCCTCCAGTCTTCCAGCACTATACCTGTAACCAACGACGACCTGAAGATCAGAGCCAGAGGCTCTGCAATCTCCTCTCTCACCTCCCAGAAAATCCTGGGGTAAATCCCATCTGGCCCAGGGGACTTATCTAACTTCAAACCCTCAAGAATATCTAGCATATCCTCCTTATCTACTTCAATACTTTCCAGTTTGCAACCCTGTATCCCAGTGTTCTCCACAACTACATTTACATCTCCATGCGTGAATAGAACATAGAACACTACAGCACAAACAGGCCCTTCGGCCCACAAGTTGTGCCGAATGCATCAAAACCTACCCAGCCATAGACCTATCTATAACCCCCAATCCCATTGGATCCCATATACTCATCCAGAAGTCTTTTAAAAGACCCCAGCGAGTTCGCCTCGACCACCACCGACGGCAGCCGATTCCATTCACTCACCATCCTCTGAGTGAAAAACCTTCCCCTAGCATCTCCTCTGTACTTGCTTCCTTGCACCTTAAATCTGTGCCCTCTCGTCGTGACCATTTCAGCCCTGGGAAATAGTCTCTGAGAGTCCACCCTATCTATTCCTCTCAACAGCTTGTAAACCTCTATCAGGTCGCCTCTCAACCTTCGTCTCTCCAGGGAGAACAGTCCCAGCTCCCTCAACCAGTCTTCATAAGGCATGCCTCCCAATCCAGGCAACATCCTTGTAAATCTCCTCTGCACCCTTTCAATAGCTTCCACGTCCTTCCTATAGTGAGGCGACCAGAACTGCGCACAGTACTCCAAGTGTGGTCTGACAAGAATACCGAAGAAAAATATTTATTCAGTGCCTCTCCAATCTCTTCAGGCTCCACGCACAATTTCCCACTGCTGTCCATGACTGGCCCTAACCTTGCCCTAACCAATCTTCTATTCTTAACATATCTAAAGAAAGCTTTAGGATTCTCCTTGATCCTATCAGCCAAAGTCTTCTCGTGTCCCCTTTTAGCTCTCCTCAACTCACTCTTTAGCTCCCTCCTGGCTAATCTATAGCCATCCATTGCACTAACTGAGCCTTCAAGCCTCATCCTGACATAAGCCTCTTTTTTCCTTTTAACCAGCGAATTAACTTTTTTAGTACACCATGGTCCCCTTACTCGACTATTTCCTCCTTGCCTGACAGGGACATACTTATCAAGGACTCGCACTAGCTGCTCCTTGAATAAGCTCCACATTTCAGATGTTCCCAGTCCCTGTAGTTTCCTAGTCCAACCTATGCACCCTAATTCCCTCCTTATGGCCTCATAATTACCATTCCCCCAGCTATAACGACTGCCCCCAGCTTCATGCCTATCCCTATCCATCACTAAGGTGAACGTAACCGAATTGTGGTCACTATCACCAAAATGTTCACCAACTTCCAAGCCTTACACCTGGTCTGGCTCATTGCCCAGCACCAAATCCAATGCAGCCTCACCTCTAGTTGGCCTGTCTACATACTGAGTCAAAAAACCTTCCTGCACACTTTGTACAAAAACTGACCCCTCTAACGAGCTCGAGCTATAGCTATTCCAATCAATATTAGTAAAGTTAAAGTTAAAGGTTGAGAGATAAGTTTTGGCCGGGGCAACACTGCTGTGTTTTTAATCGAGTTGTAGGATTTCTTTTATTCGCTTGTGAAGGTCTTGGTTAAATTTCGGTGAAAAGAACGATTCTCATACACTTGGGAAAACAGACTAGCGATATGCCAATCATGTTTCAATGTGTAAACTCAACTCAAACCCAAGTGACACCAGTGATCGATTGCCATCTCCCTCCCACTCCGAAAGAGTAAGGCCCAACTGGGATCAATTGAGAGAAACCCTCAGCTACAGATGACTTTTTAATGACAGAAGTCCATCAAACTGAAAGCTATAAAATACAAGACCTTGACATTGACATTCAGCCTACAATCCCAAAGAGTGTTTGTCAGAGACAAGATTTTAAAAATAACATGACTAAATCAGCATGTAAACAATGACTTCAAATTGTCTCCAGAATGGGTGCAGCCGACAAAATGCAGTTCATTTGGAAGAATATTTATTACGTGTGTGTGTGTGTGTGTGTGTGTGTTACAATCTCCAGTTCTAAATTGTTTCTGTTTGATGTAATGTGGCTTTATGAGAAGATTTAATGATAAAAATGCAATTATTTTAATTTCAGATCTGCTAAGTATTTGTCTGCATTAAAAGGAGGAAAATACAGCGACTTTACTGAACTCAGAACATATCCAAGTGTTTTACAGTGAAATGTTGTTTTGAAGTGTACATACTGTAGGAAACGCAGCAGCCCTCATTTGCACAGAGGAAGATCCCACAAACAATAATGTGATAATGGCCAGATATTGGGGGAGAGTTTCCAATATCAGGAAATTGCACACAAAGTACTTCTGAATCATAGAATCCCTACAATGCAGAAGCAGGCCTTTCAGCCCATTGAGTCTGCACTGAATCTCTGAAACAGCATTCTAGCCAGGCACTTTCCCATAACCTCACATATTTACCACACTAACCTCACCTCCCCCCTTACCTACTTATCTTTGGACACTAAGGGGCTAACAAAATGGAAGTTAGAACATAGAACATAGAATTTTACAGTGCAGAACAGGCCCTTCGGCCTTCGATGTTGCGCCGACCAATTATGAAAAAGCAATGCCCCTCCAAACTAAACCATTCCCTTCTCTTCCATAAACTTATCAACTAACCTCTTAAACGCCACTAAACTTGGCACATCTACAACTGCCGCGGCAGGGCATTCCACTCCCTAACCACCCTCTGGGTAAAAGACCTACCTATGATATCCGTCCTATAACTATCACCCTTAATTTAAAGCTGTGTCCCCTCGTGCTAGCTTTCTCCATCCTAGGAAAAAAGCTATCACTGTCCACCCTATCTAAACCTCTAATCATCTTATATGTTTCGATAAGGTCTCCTCTTAGCTGCCTCCTTTCTAATGAAAACAACTCAAATCCCTCAGCTCTCCTCATAAGACCTGCCCTCCATACCAGGCAACATCCCAGTAAACCTCTCTGTACCCTCTCCAATGCTCCCATCTTCTTATAAGTGGGACCAGAACTGCACACAATACTCCAAGTGCGGCCGCACTAGAGTTGTGTACAGTTGCAACATGAACCGTACAAAGTTATTAGCGAGTTCCCAATCCTGTCAGTGAGAAGAGATATGCTGAAATCCCTGGACATGAACAGTTTCTACATGAGGGTGGCACGGTAGTGCAGTGGTTAGCATGGCTGCCTCACAGCCAGGGATCGGGTTCAATTCTTAGCCTTGTCAGTGTAGAGTCTGCATGTTCTCCTCCTTGTCTGCCTGGGTTTCATCCAGGTGCTCTGAATTCCTACCACACTTCAGAGATGTACAGGTTAGGTGGATTGGCCATGCTAAATTGTCCATTAGTGTCAGGGAGATAAATATGTGGAGTACAGAGATCAAAAACTAGTTGGTGCTCAATGGGCCAAATGGCCTCATTCTGCACAGTAGGGATTCCATGATTCTGCAGGAAATCATGCCAAATTTAGTATGGGGCTGTCCACTGATAGAATTAGCTCAGGAAATTTCCAGTGGATGCCTGACTATCAGGAGGACTTTAGACAATCTGAAAACTAGTTCCTCACAACGCCTGTTTGTGCCACCAAATACGCAATACAATTCAAGATGCCAGTGATGGGAGAAATGTGGGTATCGGTACAGTTACACACAGACAGTGTAAAGATAGAAAGACCAAATAGATATTTTTCCAGAAAATTAAAAATCATCAAAATGAATACTCAATTATTAAGAAAGAGACATGAGATTGACATTGCATTTCAATATTTTAATATTTCTATTGCCAGCGATTTATCAGAGACACTGACCAGAATCCACTGAGGTTTCTGTGGAAGTTTAAAGATAAAAATTGTAGGATTGTTTAGATGGAGTTTATTGTTATTTGACGATTTACATACGGCAGCAAGAGACAACATGATTACAGATGCTTTGCGTTACTTTGATGGAACAGGACGGAATGTCCAATGTTGGAAAATAAAGGCGAACTGGACTCTGTTATTGTTTCAATTTGTGTGTTTAGGTCGAATAAGATCGAAATCTCATAGAGTACTAATAGTGTGAAAAAACTAAAGGCTTAGAAAATGAATCCACTCTTTACATTGTTAGTTCATTTTTTTTTAAGGGGGAAGCGTGATGAAAATGTACAAGTGAGAGTGTACAGACTGGGGGGGGGGGAAGAGAGGGTAATTCTCCAAGCCCACTGTGCTACTTCAGCAAAAGCTGGTAATCGGGCACCCCACTGGACACCACGGTCTCTGTGAATCTCTGATCATTGGATTTCCAGTGCCATGGAGCTGTAGAATTTATTTAGATTAGTATTTACATCTCATCAGCAGGTCCAGGATTGAAGTTCCTTAGTCTGTTAGCCTCCACCTCTTCCTCCCCTCCACTGCTCCCCTATCCCCCTCCCACCAAACCCCCACCACTGCCCAGAAGCGTTTCACTCCAGCAGGGTTAATAAAAGCTCCCCATTATCAGGAGCTGGAGATCCAACCCCATTGAAGTGAAGGGAGTTCATCAAGATCCCCCCCAGGAGGGCAGGAGCAGGCAAAGGTTGCTTCTGTGGACATTGCCAGCCTGGACCCCTGACACTGACAAGGGGGCAAAGTGGAAATGCCCAGTGGGCACTTTGGCACTGTCCATGGGGCATCGGGCAATGCCAAGGGGGTGGAGTCTCTGGAGGTGAGATCAGCGGGAGGTAGGACGTCCCACTGTGGGTGTGGGTGGCGAGGGTGGCCTGGACACGCTCCAGGGTCACAGGGCCATCCAGCGATTGGGAGACTGGCAGTGCAGGATTACTGTACATGCACCAATCTCGGCGCTGAGAGATTGGCACACGCACAGTAGCACACTCAACACAATGCTCTCCAGTGGGAATAGACCTCACCCACTGAATTTTCACGAGACTTACAATAGTGCCCGCTACAGTCTGCAGTGTGTGAAAAATTCATTCTGGAACTCCCGCTGAAAAAAATCAGTGGGATTTATTTCAGTTTTCCATAAATTCAACACAGAATTGCTTTGGGAGAATCCAACCATAATTTGTATTTTTTCATGTTTCAGGAGAACATTTAAGAAATTCAGTTTTATGTTATGGCTAGTCAGTGTGTTTAGAAGGAAAATAGCTCAGATGCTGGGAAAGCAGGATAATTATGCAATTCAATTTTGCATTTGGTAATGTTACATGGAGCAAACGGACTTTTGTTCCCTTGGGATTTCAGATTAAAGTGATTGATAGGGTCATTGTGATGTTGCGGTTTATGTGCAGTCCTTTTGCAGAAAGGTCTATGGGTCTGGCTATTCTGGTTGACGTTAGGAGAATTTTGCAAGCTTCTGAAAGCTCCATATCTCTCTGAAAACTGCAAGGCTGTCTATGGTCATTATGGCAAATATATTTGGAATTTTCTGAATCTAGCTTTTACTGAAATGAAAAGTGAAGTGTGTGCAGAAATCCAGCAGAGCAATCTAGAATTGGATGCTGGGGGTGTGGCCGGGGGGTGGGGGGGTGGCGGCGGGGGTAGGGAGCAGACTACAGCCCTTTCTGATAGAAGCAGCTGCCAGCTTTGATAAAGTTTCCTTTTAATTTCTGGTCACTGTGCCCCTCTTTAATTTGTTGATCATTTGTTTTATTCAGAACTCCATGGTCAGAATTCTCTAGTCTCACACACCTCGCTCCTGCTGCCAGCGGGAATGGAGAATTTGGCACTCAGCTAAATCTCTATTCACTGCAGCAGGGCTGGAGAATTCCAGTCACAGACGAGTTGGAGAACACTGACATTATAAAGAGACATATTGCCCCTTTAAGGGACTTTCAATTAGCTAATTTGTGACTTTGGTTTTAGTTTACTCAATTGAGGATAAAGAGACTTCATTAACTCTCCCTTAGGCAGGCAGGGGCAGCATAGTGGTATTGTCGCTGGATAAGGAACCCAGGGGATCTGGGTTCAAACCCCACCACAGCAGATGGTAAATTTTGAATTGAATAAAAATCTGGAATTAAAAGCCTAATGATGACCATGAAACCATTGTTGTAACAACCCATCTGCTTCACTGATGATCTCGGGGGAAGGAAAGTCTGGTTTACATGTGGCTGCAAATCCGCAGCAATGTGTTTGACTCTCAGTGACGGGAATCAATGCTAACCCAGTCAGGACTCCTCCTTCATAACCAGCAGCCAACTGTGGAACACTTTCAATATTCCCCACACAGTCACAGCTTTCTCTATCTACGCCAAGTAACATGAAATCCTTCATCCTTGAAACTATTTCCATGAATCTTATCTGCATTCTCCCTAAAACCTGTCCAAATGTCCAGAGCATTGATTTCCTTCCAGCTCTTTTACCATGTAACACACTGCACATCAAATGTCTTTGATTTTGCTGAAATAGCAAGCATTCCTTTATGTGTGACTTACCGCGAGAGAGTAAACATTTACCACCTTATCTTTGTCCACTGAGTTGAACTTAGTTGTGTTTTTTTCTGGCTTTCAACTTTGTACTGCATTTATATAGTGCCTTGAACATTGAGGAGACAGCTCAATGATTCTTAGAGGAATGTCATCACACAATCAGGCAAATGGTCACCAAAACCTTGGTCAAAGAGATCGGGGTTTAATGGAGTGTCTTATAGAAGGAGTGAGTGACGGAGAGGGGGTGGTCTGAACAAAGAACAAAAAGCAGTACAGCACAGGAACAGACCCTTCAGCCCAGCAAGTCTGTGCTGATACAGATGTCTCTCTAATCTAATATTTTCCTGCCTCTATGCAGTCCATCTTCCTTTATTCATGTATCTATCCAAATGTCTCTTGAGCATTGTTATAGTATCTGCCACCTCCTCCAGCAGTGCATTCCAGGCATTCATCACCCTCTGCGTGAAAAACTTGCCCCTTACAACTCTTTTAATCTTCCCCCCTCTCACTCTCCATCCATGCCCCTGAATAATTGACCTTTTGACTCCCAGGGAAAAGATTCTGACTATACACTTTATCCAAGCCTGTCATAACCTTGTAAACCTCTATCAGGTCGCTTCTCATCCTCCAATGCTCCAATGAAAACAATCCACCTTTGTTCAACCTTTCTTCATAATCCATATCCTCCAAACCAGGCAACATCCTGGTAAATCTCTTCTGCAACCTTTCCAACGCATCAACATCCTTCAGGTAGTGTGGTGACCAGAGTTGTACACAATACTCCATATGCAGCCTAACCAAAAGTTTTACAGCTGCAACCTGATTTTCTAATTTCTATACTCAACACCCTGACTAATGAAGGCCAACATGTCATACACTTTCTCAACAACCTTGTCCGCCTGATTTACCATCTTCAAGATTCTTAGAGACAGGATGTATTCACATCAGGAAGAGAATAGATTATTAGCGATGGCAGCATGGTGTTGTGAAGGGGAGATCGTGTCTCACAAACTTGATGGAGTTCTTTGATGAAATGACAAGAAAAATTAAGCCGGACGGGGCAGTGGATGTTGTTTACCTGGACTTTAGTGAAGCTTTTGATAAGGTTCCCCATGGCAGCCTGATACAGAAGGTGAAGTCATGTGGGATCCGTGGTGAGCTGGTAGGATAGATACAAAACTGGCTTGGATACAGAAAGCAGAGAGTAGCAGTGGAACAGTACTTTCTCCCTAAATTGTCTCAAATTTGGTTTTTAATCCACTGATCTATAAACATAGACAGGGATCACGGGTAAAGGTGGGAACATCAGGGTGGCGGCGCGGGCTCGTTGGGCCAAAGGGCCTGTTTCCCGTGCTGTTTTGTTCTTTGTTCTTTGTACTTTTCTAACTGGAGGTCTGTGACAAGCAGTGTTCACAAGAATCAGTGCTGGGGCCTTTGTTTTTAATATATGTAAATGGTTTGGAGGAAAATGTAGGCAGTCTGATAAATTTGCTGATGATACAAAAATTGGGGGCATGGCAGATAGTGAGGAGGATTGTCAAAGAATACAACAGGATATAAATCAGCTGGAGAGCTGGGCTGAAATATGGCACATGGAATTTAACACAGACAGATGTAAGCGATTTGGAAGACCTATTGCAGGAGGAAAGTACACAGTAAATGACAGAGTCCTTAGGAATAAAGAACAAAGAACAAAAAACAAAGAACAAAACAGCACGGGAAACAGGCCCTTTGGCTCAATGAGTCTGCGCCGCCACCCCGATGTTCCCACATTTACCCGTGATCCCTGTCTATGTTTATAGATCTATGGATTAAAAACCAAATTTGAGACAATTTAGGGAGAATTTGTTTTGCCAATTAGCCTAAGAGCACATCTTTGGGATGTGGGAGAAAACTGGAATACCCGGAGAAAACCCATGCATACAGAGGGGTCTAGGCATGCAGGTCCACAGTCCGAC
Organism: Sphyrna mokarran; assembly: GCA_024679065.1. Taxonomy (NCBI): domain Eukaryota; kingdom Metazoa; phylum Chordata; class Chondrichthyes; order Carcharhiniformes; family Carcharhinidae; genus Sphyrna; species Sphyrna mokarran. The sequence continues at coordinate 1,931,709 of JAGIQG010000008.1, read as the reverse complement.
TGTACTGTACCTGTTCCTGTTACTGAATTCTGCCCATATGACCTCACTGCATGATCCCTCTGTTTAGCTGTGATATTCTCCCTAATCAGTAAAGCAACATCCTCCACATCTTCTGTCACCCTCTCTATCTCACCTGAAGCATCTAAATCCTGTAATGCTAAATTGCCAATCCAACCCTTCTTTCATCCAAATCTCTGTAATTGCACAACATCATAGTTCCATGTAGGAATTGAAGATTTAAGTTCATCCACTTTACCCTGCCATGCTCCTTGTCTTAAAGAAAACATGCCTCAGATCATCTGTTGTGTCATGTTTTGTACATTCTCCCTGCGTTTTATTCCTCTTAGCCTTATTAGACCCATTCACTGAGTTCTCCTCAGTCTCTGTGCTCTGTACTGTGGCCCTTTTTTGATTTTTGCCTTTGGTTTCTCTGCCTTTCACTTTTCTTCTCACTGCCTTTAGTTTCTGTCCGCACATTCCTCTGACTTCCTGCATCCATTCCTATTCCCCTGCCACGTTAGTTTAAACCCTCCCCAGCACCACTAGCAAAAACCACCCCTGGCACATTGGTTCCAGTCCTGCCCAGGTGACAGACCATCCGATTTGTATTGGTCCTGCCTCCCCCAGGAATTTAAATCTCTCCTTCTTGCAACATCCTTCAAGCTGTGTATTCATATTATTGTTCCTGACTTATCTACTCTGGCTAGCATGTGGCACTGGGAGCAATCCTGAGATCTACCTTTGAGATCCTACATTGAGTTTAACGCCTAACTCTCTAAATTCAGTCTGTGGGACCTCATCCCATTTTTTTTATCTTTAACATTAGTGCCTATATGCACCATGACAGCTGGCTATTCATCCTCCTCCTCCAGAATGTTCTGTAGCCACTCTGAGACATCCTTGATCTTTGCATCGCAGTGGGGGGGGGACAACAGACCATTCTGGAGTCTTGTCTGCATCTGCAGAAACATCTGTCTATTCCTCTTACGATTGAGTTCCCTTTCATTATATCCCTGCCACTCTGTTTCCTGGTAAGAAGTCTCACAACACCAGGTTAAAGTCCAATGGGTTTATTTGGTAGCACAAGGCACAAGCTTTTGAAGTGCTGCTCCTTCATCAGGTGAATGGGAGTTCTGTTCACAAACAGGGCATAAAAAGACACAAACCCAATTTACAAAATAATGGTTGGAATGTAAATCTTTACAGGTAATCAAATCTTTAAAGTAAGACAATGTGAGTTGAGAGAGGCTTAAGCACAGGTTAAAGAGATGTGTATTGTCTCTAATCAGGATGAACTGATAGCTAAGTTCTGTACACATGAGGATGGCCTCAACAAGGATCTTGAGTTCATGTCACTCTATCTGTTACCTCTACGACTTGCCTAGGCTTGTAAAATCTCACTAACTGTCCTTGCTGGACGTGCAAAACCTGGTGTTGTGAGTTCTTACTGTGCGTATCCTAGTTCAATGCCAGCATCATTCTTTTCCCTGCACTCTTGTGCAGCAGAGCCAGCCATGGTGCCATGAACCTGTCTGTTGCCATCTTCCCCTGGTGAGCCATCTCCCCCAACAGCATCCAAAGCTGGTATATCTGCTGCAGGAAGGAATTCAGGAAATTGGTGTTCAGGCAACTGAAGCACAGCTGCTTGTAGCGGTGAAAGATTTCTATATCTCAGTGTTTAATATCTGATCTTTTTCCATGGAGTTCATAAGGTGTGATATGGTTCACGAACATTATTATCTGCTCTGTATTTCATTCCATCAGCACAAGATGTTTGAAGATGCAGTTTAATGCATCCAATAAATATCCTTTAGTGATTGTAAATAGTTTCACGATCTAGCATCCATTTCATTAGGTATTTTTAATGTTATTTCAATTGTTTTCTGTTGCTCATTAGCCACAGTTTTATCTTTAAAATTACACTTTGAGTTGGGTTTATGATGAAGGAATCTTGTTGATGGATACATAAGGGTTGTTTTACCAGAGCTTGAATGGACTGGAGCTTCAGCTAAATGAGGATTCTGGTAGAAAAACCAGAGTCAGTCTGATACTGGAGAGGAAATGGTTGTGACTCACTCCAGAAAGATGGAAAAGGGAATGAAGGTTAACTCACAGCACTTTGATTCAATGTCACTTGGAAAGTGATCATTGGTGTCAAACAAGTGTAAGTGTTGGGTTGTTTAAACTCAAATTCTGAGCCTTCATTTACTTAGTGTTAATTTGTTCTTTTGAAACTTTAACCATTCAGACAATAAGACACCTCCTGGTGATATTTTTTATTCATTTGTGGGACGTGGGTATTGCTGGCTGCCGACCTTTATTGCCCATCCCTAGTTGTCCATGAGAAGGTGATGGTGAGCTGCCTTCTTCAATCACTACAGTCTATGAGCTGTGGGTTGACCCACAGAGCTGTTCAGGATGAAATTCCAGGATTTTGACCAAGCGACTGTGAAGGAATGGCAATATATTTCCATGTAATTGCAAGAAAGATTCATCAATTAACAAAAGATAATACTTATCTAAGTTAGGCAGGAACTTTACTGGCCCAATGCAGTTCTTGTCTCCCATTTGACTTTGGACACAGTTGACATGTTGGTTGAACATAGAACATAGAACAATACAGCACAGAACAGGCCCTTCGGCCCTCGATGTTGTGCCGACCAAAATAAAAAGCAATGCCCCTCCTAACTAAACCATTCCCTTCTCATCCATATACTTATCAACTAACCTCTTAAACGCCACCAACCTTGGCGCATCTACAACAGCTGCAGGCAGGGCATTCCACTCCCTAATCACTTTTGAGTAAAGAACCTACCTCTGATATCCGTCCTATAACTCATACCCCTTAATTTAAAGCTGTGTCCCCTCGTGCTAGCTTTCTCCATCCTAGGAAGAAGGCTATCACTGTCCACCCTATCTAAACCTCTAATCATCTTATATGCTTCAATAAGATCCCCTCTTAGCCGCCTCCTTTCTAACGAAAACAGCCTCAAATCCTTCAACCTCTCTTCATAGGACCTGCCCTCCATACCAGGCAACCTCCTGGTAAACCTCCTCTGTACCCTCTCCAATGCCTCCACATCTTTCTTATAATGTGGCGACCAGAACTGCACACAATACTCCAAGTGCGGCCGCACTAGAGTTTTGTACAGCTGCAACATGATGCTGCGGCTCCTACATTCAATCCCCCTACCAATAAAAGCTACGACTCCATAAGCCTTCTTAACAACTTTATCCACTTGACTGCCTACTTTCAGGGATCTATTGACACATACACCAAGATCCTTCTGTTCCTCAACACTATTAAGAGCCCTACCATTAGCCCTATACTCTACACATTTATTGTTCCTGCCAAAGTGCATTACCTCACACGTTTCCACATTAAACTCCATTTGCCACCTCTCGGCCCAGCTCTGCAACTTGTCCAAGTCACTCTGTAAACTAAAACACCCCGCTTCACTATCTACCACTCCACCGACTTTAGTGTCATCTGCAAATTTACTGATCCATCCCTCAATACCCTCATCCAGATCATTTATAAAAATTACAAACAGCAGGGGCCCCAAAACAGAACCCTGAGGCACACCACTCGTCACCGAACTCCACGATGAATATCTCCCATCAACCACCACCCTCTGTCTTCTATCTGCCAGCCAATTCCTAATCCAATTAGCTAAATCACCCTCTATTCCACACATCTGCATTTTTTGTAGAAGTCTTCCATGGGCCACCTTATCAAACGCCTTACTAAAGTCCATATATACTAAATCAACCGCCTTACCCCCATCCACCTCTCTGGTCACTTTCTCAAAAAACTCAATGAGGTTAGTAAGGCATGACCTACCCTTCACGAAACCATGCTGACTATCCCCCATCAATTCATTTCTCTCCAAATAACTATAAATCCTATCCCTAATAATTCTCTCCAATACCTTGCCCACCACAGAAGTAAGACTCACTGGCCTATAATTCCCAGGAGGTCTCTCTTCCCCTTCTTAAACAATGGGACCACATTCGCCATCCTCCAGTCCTCCGGAACCACACCCGTAACCAACGAGGACCTGAAGATCAGAGCCAGAGGCTCTTCAATCTCCTCTCTTGCCTCCCAGAGAATCCTAGGGTAAATCCCGTCCGGCCCAGGGGACTTATCCAACTTCAAACCCTCGAGAATTTCTACAACATCCTCCCTATCTACTACAATACTTCCCAATTTGCAACCCTGTACCTCAGTGTTCTCCATAGCTACATTTCCAGCACTCTGCGTGAATACCGAAGAGAAATATTTATTCATTGCCTCACCAATCTCTTCAGGCTCCACGCACAACTTCCCACTGCTGTCTATGACTGGCCCTAATCTTGCCCTAACCAATCTTCTATTCTTAACATATCGAAAGAAAGCTTTAGGATTCTCCTTAATCCTATCAGCCAACATCTTCTCGTGTCCCCTCTGAGCTCTCCTCAATTCACTTTTTACCTCCTTCCTAGCTAATCTATAGCTATCCATTGCACTACCTGAGCCTTCAAGCCTCATCCTGACATAAGCCTCCTTTTTCTTCTTAACCAGCAAATCAACTCTTTTCGTACAACAAGGCTCTCTTACTCGTCCATTTCCTCCCTGCCTGACAGGGACATACTTATCAAGGACTCTCAGCAGCTGCTCCTTGAATAAGCACCACATTCCAGATGTTCCCAGTCCCTGTAGTCCCCTAGTCCAATCTACGCACCCTAATTCTCTCCTGATGGCCTCATAATTACCCTTCCCCCAGCTATAACTACAGCCCCCAGCTTCATGCCTATCCCTGTCCATCACTAAGGTGAACGTAACCGAATTGTGGTCACTATCACCAAATTGTTCACTAACTTCCAAGCCTAACACCTGGTCTGGCTCATTGCCCAGCACCAAATCCAATGTAGCCTCACCTCTAGTTTGCCTATCTACATACTGAGTCAAAAAACCTTCCTGCACACTTTGTACGAAAACTGACCCCTCTAACGAGCTAGAGCTATAGCTATTCCAATCAATATTAGCAAAGTTAAAGTCCCCCATCACAATTACACTACTACTTTCACTCCTAATCAGAATTGACTTCGCAATCCTTTCCTCAACCTCTCTAGAACTATTAGGAGGTCTGTAAAAGACTCCCAACAGGGTGACCTCTCCTCTCCTGTTTCTAATCTCAGCCCATACTACCTCAACAGACAAGTCCTCATCAAACTTCTTTTTCGATCACCGTGATACAGTCTTTGACCAGTAACGCCACTCCTCCCCCCCTTCTACCCCCTTCTCTACTCCGACTAAAGCATTTGTACCCCGGAACCTGCAACATCCATTCCTGTCCCTGCTCTACCCAAGTCTCTGAAATGGCCAGTTGGTTTGGTTCCTCTCTGTTTTTGTTCTCTGTTCATAACCGACATGCAGTCTCTTTTTTCTGAAATACTTTCATTCCTTCAGCTTCCCGCTCTATGTGCCTTGTTGCTGGAAGCTGCTCCTTCTGGAACCTTCCTGAGACTCAGTTCATTCCCATCAGCAGTGATGTTCCTTAACTCTGCTTGGTTTGGGCAGTGCACAATCAATCCTTGCATGGCACTGCATCACAGTGATTAACACTGCTGCCTCACAGTGTCAGGGATCTGGGTTCAAATCTCATCTCAGGTCACTGTCTGTGTGGAATTTGCACATTCTCCCTGTGTCTGCATGGGTTTCCTCCAGATGTTTCAGTTTCCTTCCACACTACAAAGATGTGCAGCTTTGGTGGATTGGCCATGCTAAATTGGCCCGTATGTTGAGGTTTTGTAGGTTAGATGGATTAGCCATGGTAAATACATGGGGTTATGGGGATGGAGTGAGAGATGGGCAGACTCAATAGGCCGAATGGCCTCTTTATGCACTATTGGGGTTCTATGATTGGTTAAGTGGCCCATTATTAGTCCTTGATTGGTTTCTTAAGGGTGACAATCACCTCTCGATATTATTTCCGAATAGCTCCTGACTGCTCCTTGGAGATCTCAATTACCTGTGGATCAGATCCTATTGTTAGAATGTTTTTCTGATATTTCATCAAACTGTATGATTTTAACTAAGATAATGGGGTGCCTTCAATCGTTTCTGGCTCCACTTCTATAGATAAGAAAGTATGTGCTGTCAATTACTGATTATTCTAAATGCCCATTTGATGTTTAAGTATTAATATTGCTTGTCCTGGAAGATTCTCATTAAGAAGCCTCATAACACCAGGTCAAAGTCCAACAGGTTTATTTGGGAGCACAAGCCACCATCCTTTGGATGTTGTCTCTTCGTCAGGTGAGTGGCAGTTTTGTTCACAAACAAGGCATATAAAGACACAACTCAATTTATAAAATAATGATTGGAATGGGAGTCTTTACAGGTAATCGAGTCTTAAAAATACTGGCAATGTGAGGGGAGAAAGGGTTAAACACAAGTTAAAGAGATGTGTATTAGCTGGTGAGATTTTGCAAGCCCAGGTAAGTCGTGGGGGTTATAGAAGGTATGAGGCCTCAATCAGGGTCTTGGGTTCATGTCACTATCTATCAACAGATCCTGCGGTAACTCATGGACAGGTTCCTATGGTAACACACGGACAGAGTCCTGTTGTACATCATGTGGTTGGTTTTTCACTCTTAATGAGGTTGGGTAGTGAAATGCTGGAAAATCAGTTCCCTTTTTGTCTTCCTGCACCCCCCCTCCCCCCCTCCTCCCCCCCCCAATTATCTCTAAGTTACCTATAGAACATTACAGCGCAGAACAGGCCCTTTGGCCCTCGATGTTGCGCCAACCAATGGAGAAAAAGCAATGATCCTCTAACCTAAACCATTCCATTTTCATCCATAAACCTATCCACTGACCACTTAAATGCCCCCAAACTTGGCGCATCTACAACTGCTGCAGGCAGGGCATTCCGTGCCCTTCACACCCTCTGGGTAAAGAACCTACCTCTGACAACCGTCCTATAACTACCACCCCTTAATTTAAAGCTATGTCCCCTTGTGCTAGCCTTCTCCAACCGAGGAAAAAGGCTCTCACTGTCCACCCTGTCTAATCCTCTGATCATCTTATATGCCTCAATAAGGTCACCTTTCAGCCACCTTCTCTCCAATGAAAATAATCTCAAATCCCTCAGCCTTTCTTCATAAGACCTGCCCTCCATACCAGGCAACATCCTGGTAAACTTCCTCTGCACCCTCTCCAATGCCTCCACATCTTTCTTATAATGTGGGGACCAGAACTGCACACAATACTCCAAGTGCGGCCGCACTAGAGTTTTGTACAGTTGCAACATGACGTTGTGGCTCCGAAATTCAATACCCCTACCAATAAAAGCTAAGACTCCGTATGCCTTCTTAACAACCTTATCGACTTGATTGCCAACTTTCAGGGATCTATGCACATATACACCAAGATCCCTCTGTTCTTCAACACTATTAAGAGTCCTACCATTAGCCCTATACTCTACACATTTGTTATTCTGCCAAAGTGAATTACCTCACACTTTTCCACATTAAACTCCATTTGCCACCTCTCGGCCCAGCTCTGCAACTTGTCAAGTCTCTCTGCAAACTATAACACCCCTCTTCACTATCTACCACTCCACCGACTTTAGTGTCATCTGCAAATTTACTAATCCATCCTTCAATACCCTCATCCAGAGCATTTATAAAAATTACAAACAGCAGGGGCCCCAAAACAGACCCCTGAAGTACACCACTTGTCACCGAACTCCAAGATGAATATCTCCCATCAACCACCACCCTCTGTCTTCTATCTGCTAGCCAATTCCTAAACCAATTAGCTAAATCACCCTCTATCCCATACATCTGCATTTTCTGCAGAAGTCTTCCATGGGCCACCTTATCAAACGCCTTACTAAAGTCCCTATATACCACATCAACCGCCTTACCCCCATCCACCTCTTTGGTCACTTTTTCAAAAAACTCAATAAGGTTAGTAAGGCACGACCTGCCCTTCACCAAACCATGCTGACTATCCCCAATCAATTCATTTCTCTCTAAATAACTATAAATCCTATCCCTAATAATTCTTTCCAAAACTTTGCCCACAACAGAAGTAAGACTCATCAGTCTATAATTCCCAGGATAGTCTCTATTCCCCTTCTTGAACAATGGGACAACATTCGCTATCCTCCAGTCTTCCGGCATCTACAACTGTTCTGTTGACAGAAACGGGAAGACCTTGCATCCAAAATGCACACCTTGCAGGGTCAGGTCCACTTTGTGAGAACACATGAAATTTGCATTTTCGTCCACATATTGTGGGCTGGTGCAAGGTTTCTGAAGCTCTGAAAAACTCACTACTCACCAAAACCGATTGAGGAATCCAGAACATTCTGAAATATTAATGTTGAATGTTTTGACATTTTAAATTGTCACGATTAGATGCTGTAATGTAGATAGTGATTTTAACTGTGTGCTTTATCACTGGGCTCTGACTACCAAGTGAAATTGGCTACTACATTGACAAATATTGTGTTATTGTCATCATGCATTTCAGAATTTTCCAATGTCAGAAATGCCATGATACATTAAAAAATGCAAAAAAAGAAGTTCTGGTGGTTTATACCATCATGTTTTGTGTTGTAAATTGACTGACAACTCTGGCTGTTCATATAAACCTCTCTTTTGAAAATAAATTCTCAAAACCTGCTCCTCTCCATTGATTGACAGGAACTCTGCTTTGAAATGTAAATGGGACCTCATTCTGTTCAATCAGTTTCAGGCAATGTAATTGGAAAGGTTTGTAGTCATTGTAGACAGCTGTAGTCATTGTGAATGCTTGGCTGAGTTTCAAGTATGACAATGACTTGAGCTAAACAAGTGGCTTGTTGATCCAGAAAGAAAGGCAGCACAGTGACAGAGTGCTAAGAGCCACTGCCTCATAGCGCCAGGAATCTGGGTTCAATTTCGGTCTCGGGTGACCGTGTGGAGTTTGCACAATCTCCCGTGTCAACATGGGTTTCCTCCATATGCTTTGGTTTTTTCCAGGCCAAAGATGTGTGGGTTAGGTTGATTTACCATGTTAAATTGCCCATTAGTGTCAGGGGAATTAGCGGGGCAAATGCATAGCGTTATGGAGATAGGTCTTGTTGGGATTGTTGCAGATTTAATGGGCTGAATGGCCTTCTTCTGCACTATAGGGATTCTATGATGCTATACTTGAAACTTTTAAGAAGTTATAAGAATGGCTTTGATGTGGTTTCTTGTTTGTTTCCAAATCTAATGGGCACTTTAAGAATGAGGTTTGGCATCCAACTGGTTTTCAGTATCAATAGTGGTTTGTTTGCATTTGGGGTTTTATTAGATTGTTAAAAGAACTCATGTTTATTCAATGCTTTTAAACTAATTTCCATTGCATGACTCCAGACGATGGTATAGAGTTCATATGGGTGAGGTGACATGGGGAACCTGACACAATATGGGCTGGTATGGAGGTGGAAGCCGAGTGATGGGTGATGTTTAAAAGGCTTTGAAGAAATGCTGGGAGCTGGATTACTGTCTTGGAGAACCAAGACAGGCCTTCACACCCACACTTCTCGCTGTGGCTTACAACATACACCGTGAATCGACCCCTGTGTGAAAAGACAAAATTCCCCAGGCAATGTCATACATGGGTCATTTCAGAAGGTGCATAGGTTGGATTTCTCCAAGATCTCATGAAAATCTAGACACAGAAGGTGACCATTCAGCCCATTGAGTCCATGTGGTTCTTTGGATTGTTCTACAATCTGTCATATCCCCCCAGTATATCCTAGTTAATTCTTTAGATGTCTGAACTGTTGGTGGAAAGTTTAAAAGTTCCTTACACAGATGCATTTTGACATTAAGTTGTGGATGCTGGGATGGGAGCAGAAATGTTATACAATTCATCATTAAAAAAAATTGCTCATCCAAGGGGATATTGGCCACACTGGAAGAATTATTTACCATCCATAGCAACTTACAGCCCATCCTGCCGCTGTAGCTGTTTGGAAGTGTATTGCTTTACTCTCTCCCAGAGTCCTCTGCTGTTTCTTTTTCTATTATTTATTCAATTTTCTTTTGAACTTTCCTGTTGAATCTGCTCCCAATACATGTTCAGGTGACACCATCTAGATTCCAACTTGCTGCATAAAATACCTTCTCCTTGCCTTACCTTTGGTTCTTCTGGCAACTATTTTGAACCAGTATTTGTTGGTCACCAACTCCCCAGCCAATGGAAATCATTTCTCCCTATCTGCTCCCTCAAAACCCTTTCAATGCCCCTTAACCGTATTGTTCTGGCCAGCACAGTGGCACAATGGTTAGCACTGCTGCCTTAAAGCACCAGGGACCTGGGTTTGATTCCCGGCTTGGGTATTGTCCGCGTGAAGTTTCCATATTCTCCCCGTGTCTGCACGGGTTTCCTCCAGGTGTTCTGGTTTCCTCAGACATTCCAAAGATGTACAGGTTAGATGCATTGACCATGCTTCCATTGCCCATGGAAGACTTCTGCAGAAAATGCAGATGTATGGGATAGAGGGTGATTTAGCTAATTGGGTTAGGAATTGGCTAGCAGATAGAAGACAGATGGTGGTGGTTGATGGGAGATATTCATCTTGGAGTTCGGTGACAAGTGGTGTACCTCAGGGGTCTGTTTGGGGGCCCCTGCTGTTTGTAATTTTTATAAATGATCTGGATGAGGGTATTGAAGGATGGATTAGTAAATTTGCAGATGACACTAAAGTCGGTGGAGTGGTAGATAGTGAAGAGGGTGTTATAGTTTGCAGAGGGACTTGGACAAGTTGCAGAGCTGGGCCGAGAGGTGGCAAATGGAGTTTAATGTGGAAAAGTGTGAGGTAATGCACTTTGGCAGAAATAATAAATGTGTAGAGTATAGGGCAAATGGTAGGATTCTTAGTAGTCTAGATGAACAGAGGGATCTTGGTGTGTATGTGCATAGATCCCTGAAAGTAGGCAGTCAGGTCGAGAAGGTTTTTAGGAAGGCATATGGAGTCTTGGCTTTTATTGGTAGAGGGATTGAATTTCGGAGCCGCAACGTCATGTTGCAACTGTACAAAACTCTAGTGCGGCCGCACTTGGAGTATTGTGTGCAGTTCTGGTTCCCCACATTATAAGAAAGATGTGGAGGCATTGGAGAGGGTACAGAGGAGGTTACCAGGATGTTGCCTGGTATGGAGGGCAGGTCCTATGAAGAGAGGTTGAAGGATTTGAGGTTGTTTTCGTTAGAAAGGAGGCGGCTAAGAGGGGATCTTATTGAAGCATATAAGATGATTAGAGGTTTAGATAGGGTGGACAGTGATAGCCTTTTTCCTAGGCTGGAGAAAGCTAGCACGAGGGGACACAGCTTTAAATTAAGGGGTATGAGTTATAGGACGGATATCAGAGGTAGGTTCTTTACTCAAAGAGTGATTAGGGAGTGGAATGCCCTGCCTGCAGCTGTTGTAGATGCGCCAAGTTGGGTGGCGTTTAAGAGGTTAATTGATAAGTATATGGAAGAGAAGGGAATAGTTTAGTTTGGAGGGGCATTGCTTTTTATATTGGTCGGCGCAACATCGAAGGCCGAAGGGCCTGTTCTGTGCTGTAATGTTCTATGTTCTATGCTAAATTGTCCCTTAGTGTTAGGGGGATTAGCTAGGGTAAATAGATGGAGTTATGTATGGGGATAGGGTCTGGGTGGGATTGTGGTCGGTGCAGACCTGATGGACTGTAGATTTTATGATTCTGAGGAGAAACATCACAGTTTTTCCAGTTTTTCCATGTGGCTGTACTGACTCCTGTGCAATTTGAAATGGGGACAGGTGTAAAATGTGCTGCTAACTCGCTCTGTCCTTCTGCACAGAATCACCATCCACCTGAATGTGGCCCAATCACGGCTGTGCAGAATGCACAAGTGATCACTCACACCCAGTCACTGGCTTCTCCACTTAGAGTTTCACATCAGTTTGACAGATGATGCAGCTCTGACTGGAGATGCTATGAAACAGCTCCTGTTGCTAAAACCGGGGCAATTATAGACATAAAAGGAGAGCTAAAATAAGCTGCCAAAAAGAACAGCAGCTGTTGTGAAAGCAGGAGCTGGCTTCCTCTCTGTTAGATTCTCAGTTCAGCGTTGGTGAAAAGGCACAGGGGAATTCTCCCCCAGGGCAGCACAACTTTGATCAGACACAAAAACCGTTCACTTCTTATTTCCAGTAACACTGCTGTAATTCTGCATTCAATATCTGCATGAAGCTCAGTCTATCCTCAAACATTATAAACCCCCAGTCTGTGGCTGAAAAAATGAAATATTCAATCATTTAATTGAAAAGGAAATAATTCAAATTAAAATTAAACTCAGATCATTTGAATCGAGTAATTTTGAATTAAGAAGCGCAGACTGGAACTAACTACAAGCTACCATATGGTGCGGCACTCCCTGTTTCAGCACAGATTACAGTCAGCTAACTGCTCTCGCATTAAAAACATTCCTTAAATAAATCACAAATATGGAGCACTGCAGTAACCTTCTTTTCACCCTCAACGCACAGAATTCGAATTCAGATTTCAAAAGTCTCGGTGACATTTGTCACTCCCTATCCGTGTAACCTTCTCCCACACTCTGGGATCTCTGTACTCCTCCCATTTTGGCCTCTTGTCTAACCCCAATTATCAGCCTTCCATCATTAACGGCTGTAGCTCCAGCTCCCGGCTGTAAACTCGAGGCAATACGCCTCTCACTGCCTTTCCCCCCACTCCTCTGTGACACTCCTGAAATCCTCATTCTTTGACCAACTTGTTGGTCACCTGTACTCCCCCACCTCTCCCCCCCACCCCCCGCCCCCCCAAAACCCCACACTACCCCCCTCCTCCCCCCACCCAGTGTGACTCAGTGTCGTATTATTTATTTGATAATACCCTGTGAATCATCCCCTGGTGTTTTACTGTCAGACAATTAAAACACATACAAGTCGTGATGAGCCCTTCCTAGAAAATGCCTTTTTCACCACCCACTAACATGCCCTGAACATTTACATTAAAAGCAGCAGAGTCTAGTTTGATCGAACGCAGTGGCACGGTGGTTAGTACTGCTGCTCAGAGTGTCAGGGACCTCAATTCCAGCCTCGGGACTGTGTAGAGTTTGCAAATTCTCCGGGTGCTCCAGCTTCCTCCCACACTCCAAAGATGTGCAGGTTAGGTGGATTGGTCATGCTAAAATTACTTCTTCGTGTTAGGGGGATTAGCAGAACGACTGAGTGGGGTTACATGGATAGGGCTGAGGTGGGATTGTTATCGGTGCAGGCTCGATGGGCCAAATGGCCTCATTCTGCACCATATTCTATAATCCTAACAAAGGGATGTGGAGCCAAGATAGGTGACTGGAGTCAAAGCAAATTACTGCAGGAGCTGGAATCTGAAACAAAAGCAGAAAATACTGGAAAATCTCCAGCAGAGAATAGAGCCGCCATTTAAAGTCTGGATTCTATTCACTTCCCACAGATACTGTCAGACTTGCTGGGATTTTCCAGCATTTTTTATTTTTGTTGTAAGTGATTGGAGCTAAGATACAGATCAAGTATCATCTAATTGTTAGAATGCTTTGCAAACGTGATTGAGTGTGTGGGTAAAGGAAGTGCAGTGTCATTTATAGGGATTTTAGCAAAACCTTTGACTATGTCTCTCAATGAGAGACTGATTGAGAAAGTTAAAGCATATGGAATTCAGAGAAACTTGGTGAGATGGGTCAGAAACTGGCTCAGTAATAGGACACAGTGGGTGATGGTAGAAGGCTGTTTGAGTGACTGGAAGCAGTGTGGTACCACAAGGTTCAGTACTGGGACACTTTATTGTTTGTTATACACATAAATTTTATCAATGAAAACGTGGGGGAATGATAAGCAAGTTTACAGATATCACCAAGATTGGTGGAGAGGTTAATAGTGAAGGTTATAGGTTACATGAAGATACAAATGGGTTGGTCAGATGGACAGAATAGTGGCAGATGGTAATTACCCTTGATAAGAGAATGTGATGCTCTTTAGAAGATGAAATAAGATGTAGGAGTATTTAATAAGAACATAAGAACTAGGAGCTGGAGTCAGCCATCTGGCCCCCTCAAGCCTACTCCACCATTCAATAAGACCATGGCTGATTTTTTTGTGGACTCAGCTCCACTTATCCACCCACTCACCATAACCCTTAATTCCTTCACTGTTCAAAAATGTATCTATTCTTGCCTTAAAAACATTCAATGAGGTAGCCTCACTGGGTAGGGAATTCCACAGATTCACAACCCTTTGTGTGAAGAAGTTCCTCTTCAGCTCAGTCCTAAATCTGCTTCCTCTTATTTTGAGACTATGCCCCCTTGTTCTACTTTCACCTGCCAATGGAAACAACTTCCCTGCTTCTATCTTATCCATTCCCTTCATAATCTTATATGTCTCTATAAGATCTCCCCTTATTCTTCTGAATTCCAATTAGTATAGTTCCAGTTTACTCAATCTCTCCTCATAAGTCAACCCTCTCAACTCCAGAATCAACCTAATGAATGACTGACAGAATGTTGGGAAACTTGGAGAAACAGGGGGATTTTGGGTAATTATTCACAGGACCCTGAATTCAGCAGAGCAGGTGAATAGGATAGTAAAGAAGGCAAATGGAACACTTGCTTTCATGGGTATAAGCAGAAGGGTAGAGTTATTCAGAGTGTTGGTTTGGTCACCACAGTATAGGAAGGATGTGGTAGTTCCAAAGAAGGTACAGAGGAGGTTTGCCAGGATGTGGCCTGGGATGGAACATTTAAGCTTGTTGTGGGGAATTCTATTTTGGTGGAGATCATGCGCAGGAAAGTCAGGTTATTTGAATAGATATTCATCCATATTCAATATAGCCAAATGAGCACCCAATTTGATTCTAATTGATACAGAATTAGACAGACAAGGAAGGTTATGCATCAAGAATGATCAGGGGAGGATAGATATTGGGATAAGTAAATCAAATCTACACCATGGACATCGAGAGCAGGATTTGTTTCAACCCACTGGAAGATGATCACATGTACAACATTCAATATTGTTTCAGAAGAGCACATATTTACCAATGACTAATGGATTTGCAGAAACAACGCGACCCAAATGTTGGAAAGGAGTTTGTTATAAAGAATATATAGTTCCACACCGATTATTTATCAAAGAAACCTACCAGACATTGATATACTCCAGTGAGTATGGATTATTTCTTTGGAATAATGATGGTAGGATATTTATATAATCAGATGGCATTGGACTTCATTTCTGCAGCAAGAGGAGGAAAATGTGCTTTGATTGGATCAAAAAACTGCACCTACATACCAGATAATTGAGAGAATATCACCAATCTGCTAACTCATATTCGCAAGGAGGTTCAAGAAGGAAAACCAGTACCATTCCCTCTGAAAAATGAACCACTGGTTGGATGGGAATATTGGGAAAGAACATATTAATCACAGCTATATATCTTTATTTATTTACTGTAAAATAATTGTGACTTGCACACTGCTGAAATGTTGTTCGACCACAAGCCAGACTGTTGCAAGAGGAATATCAATGAGGAGAGGCTGGATAGGCTTGGATTACTTTCTTTGGAGCAGAAAAGGCTGAAGAGGGCCAAGATTGAGGTGTATAAGATTCTGAGGGGAATGGACAGGGTGAGTAGGCAGTAGAGCAGCTGTTCCCCTTGTTTGAGGGGTCAATGATGAGGGGGCCATAGTTTTAGGAGAAGGGACAGAAGATTCAGAGAGGATTTGAGAAAAAAACTATTTCACTCAGAGTGGCGGAAATCTGGAATGCATGTTTGAAAACAGGGAAGGGAGTGGAGGTTGGAAACCTTACAACCTTTATAAAATTATTTGGAAGAGCACTTAAAATACCCTAACATTTGAGGATCTGGGACAAGTACAGAGAAATAGGATTACTGTGCCTTTAGTTGTAGTTATTGTTGGTGCAGGTTCGATGGGCAGAAGGGTCTTTTCTACACTGTATGGTTCCATAGGTGGGATTTCCTGGCTACGCTTTCTCCAAGACGGCTAAATTCCGCCCAGTGGATCTTGGCATGGTCGCACCTCCACCACCTCCCCACCCATCCCCCCTCGCTCACCACAATTCCATTGGTAAGTGGGACGGGAACATTCTGATTTATAACTCTAATTAAATAGTGAACCAGTGCGAGGGGCTGAATCCTTCTCTTCCTGCATCTTTATCGTTTAATCCTCCTTTATTTATTTTTTGGTTCGTCATGGCCACAGACCATCAGTGACTTTTCAACTCAGTTTCTCATACTTGAGAATGAAATGACAAAGGCACTGAGAGGCAGGGCATGAAAAAACCAAGAAGCAGAAGGAAGCCATTCATCACTTCGAGCCTGCTCCATCATTCATTTTGATCATGGCTGATCATCAGATTCAATACCCTAATCCCTCCTCCCCCCAAAAATCCCTTGATCTCTTTAACCCCAAGAGCAATGTCTCATTTCTTCTTGAAATCAGACAATGTTTTGACCTCAACTACTTTCTGTGGGAGTGAATTCCACACATTCACCACCCCCTGGGTGAAGAAATTTCTCCTCACTTCAGTTCTAAAAGGTTTACCCCTTATGCTCAAACTATGACCCCTAGTTCTGAACTGCCCCCACATTGAGAACATTATTTCTGAATTTACCCTGTCTAACCCTGTTAAGAATTTTATAAGTTTCTATGAGATTCTCTCACATTCTTCTAAACTTCAGTGAATATAATCCTAACCGATTTAGTCTCTCCTTATTTGACAGACCTGCCAGTCTGTCAAATGAGAAATAAACCTTTGCTGTACTCCCTCTATAGCAAGGACATTCTTTCACAGATAAGGACACTAAAACTGCAAACAATACTCCAGATGGTCTCATCAACACCCGATACAATTGCAGTAAAACATCTCTATCACTACACTCAAATCCTCTTGCTATTCTTTTTGCCTTCCTTACTGCCTGCTGTACCTGTGCGCTTACTTTCTGTGACTGATATACGAGAACACCAAGGTCTTATTGAATGTCCACCTCTCTCAATTTACACCCTTTCAAGTAGTCATCTGTCTTCCTATTATTGCTACCAAAGTGGGTCCAACATGTCAAAGAGAACCTTGGTTCAATAAATAGTTTCACTTTAATGGCAAAGTCATAATTTAGACAGATACAATGTGCATAATTTGGAGGGGGAGGGTGGAAATAAAACATGTACAAGCTGGTTTACAAGATGAAGGGGGTGATTAAAATCCAGGATTAATGATAATGGCTCATTAACCTGGTTACATCCAAATACTCAAAATTAAAGTTTAACACCTGAAAGAGATTACAAAAAGAACTCTCCTGATGATAGTTTTGATCATTTCTCGATTGTTCTCACTGATTATATACATCATATGTTACATCAAAATGTACAGAATACAAAATGTGTTTTACAGAAAACTGGTTCACAAAAAGAAAAGTTCTCAAAGTCTCACTGAGATGTATCACAGATGGGCAGTTTGGGCTGATGGCAGATTTGTGCTATAGAGGCTAAAACAAAACAGACACTCGATTCAGAAGCACCAATCACACAGATGATTAGAAATTGGCAGTGGTCCACCTGTGGCTCATTTTGAAACTGGGAAAGACGGCAGCTTCCGCTAACAATCATCACACAAAATAAAACACATCTCGTCTAGACAGAGAATTCTCTTTACAAAAAATCCCAGCATATTCAAGTGAAATAAATGTTTACACCAAGTAAAACACATATCAGAAATTCTCAACTCTTCACTGTGCAAGGCAAAAAAAAACATTTTTTCTTTCTTTGTCCGTTTTTTTGTTTTATCTATTTACACTTGTGCAAAAACCCTTTCTAACACGAAGAAATCAGAAAAACAAACCTCTTCCCAGAGAGTGAGAGTGAGTGAAACCCAGTGAAATGCAATTATGCACCCACCAACTCCCCCACAAATAAAAAATGAGAGTGAGTTGTCCCTTTGTTCATTAGTACAGGAAAGACAAGGGGCCAATTTTAACCCAAGCCAGCCCGGTGGCAAACTGGCCAAATCAGGCAGAATTGAACAGTGAGCCAATTTGAATTCTCAATTGAGGAGTGGGAGGAAGAGGAATAATTGAGATCGTGCCAGGCAGGTTGACATTAAAACAGCCTCTCCTTCCCTCTGAACGAGTTTCAGTTTTGCATATAGGCAGTAAAAACATGCTGAAAGTTTATACAAGAAAACATTCTGTGCTCATGCTCTCTGTCAAATGCTCCCAGTTCTGCTGGGTTAAGTTCAGTGGAGAATCACTTGTATACACACATCAATTATTGTCTGTATCCACTTCACTGACCCACCATTTGTAAATTCTAAAAAAAACAAAGTGAGAAGGGGGGTGGGGTGACGGAGGGAGAGAGAGGAAAAAGACACACACGGTGAACAAGGGTGGGTTTTATATATAGTCTTTGCTTGGTAAATTATTCCAAACTGCCCTTTCACCCAGCCCCTACTGTGTCTGTAGTCATCCCTCCTCATTCTCCCAAAGTCCTGGTCTACAGAGTATGGAACTAAGTGAACCTGCTCCCCTTAGAGTCTTTCAAACACAAGAGTTGCAAGTTACAAATATTTGCGGAGAAAATTAAGTGGCTGGATTTTAGTCCTGTAACCTATTGAGAATAAGGCAATTGATTCAGCACCATATTGAATGTTATTCTCACCTGGACACTTTTCATAACCTCTTACTGATGTAGCCCTTCACAAGCCAGGATTGTCACTTGTACCTGTGGCGGAGGTTTGAATAAGTCTGGTGACTGAGAGACCTTTTCGTCAAGTTAAAAGACCTGCAATTTAAAATAAAAACACTGTACATACAGCAGTAAAAATCCAGAGAATGAAGCCTGTTACAAAAGAAAATGACTTCAGAGCAGCAGCACCGGGAAAGCAGAGATGTGTCCAGCATGTTATTTGGGAAGTTAACTGCCCTGCGATTGCACACTGCTCCCCAATTTGTGCTTATTGTGTGCAAGCTGGGTGGGTGGGTGGGGGGGGAGGGGTGGGGAGGATCAGGGGCAGGGATGTAAACCAAAGACTGTTTCTGGTTGCTTTGACCAGCACCACGATAATACAGAGCTGAGGTTAGGACACAGATCATCTGATCACTCTTTGCAGCACCTCAATTCAAATAAAAACCAGGATTACACACGTAAATACTTTGTAAAGTTCCAGTTTGGTTTGATTCATGTGCAATATATTTTTGTGTGTGTTGTGTGTACTTTATTATTTATGTACATGTCAACAACAAACTTGTTTAGCTGTTGATAAATGAAACTCCAACGGTGCTCATTAGTGTGTCCTCCAACATGGCTGACACAAGCTTGCTGAACTCTCATCGAGAAATTCCTTTGTTTCTGGAGGGTGTTCATGCCCTCACTGTGCTCTTTACACCATCAGTGGATGGGGTGGGACTCTGACCAGCTGCCTGTAAACTGTCCACCAGCCCAGCCCAGCCCCCACTCCACATTCACGTTAAAGCGTCGATTCCAAGGATGAATCTAAAATGTCATCATGGTGACTGGCGCTGTCGCTGTCACAGCTCTGGGCGCTGGAGTAATTGGCCGCTTCCTGCAGCCTCATCAACATGTTCATCTGGAAAAAAGATCACACGTTCAGCATGGTCAATAATGATACTGCCTAAAGCCCGAAGGCTGTAACAATGTACAAGGCTAAATGGTCAACATCTCTTCATTTAGGAAGATAAGAGCCGAGATTCATAGAATCCCTACAGTTCAGAAGGAGGCCATTTGACCCATTGAGTCTGCACTGACCACAATCCCATCCAGATGCTATCCCCATAGCTCCATGCATTTATCCTTGTTAATCCTCATGACACTAAGGGGCAATTTAGCATGGCCAATTCACCCTAACCTGTACATCCTTTGAATGTGAGAGGAAACTGGGGCACCCAGACGAAACCCATGCAGACAGGGGGAGAATGTGCAAACTCCACACAGACAGTGACCCGTGCTGGGAATCGAACCTGGATCCTTGGTGCTGTGAGATAGCAGTGCTAGCCACTGTGCCACCCAGCCTCCCAGCCATATGTTTCCCCTGGGTGGGAGGTGGTGCATTGTTTACTAACGGTGGGATTCTCCAGTCCCTCTGCTGTTAATGGAAATTCCCACTGATATCACCTCACGCCGGTGGGAATCCCATGGACATAGGCGTGTTGCTGGCGGGACTGGAGAATCCCAGCAGCGTGAACAGGTGGAGAATTCTGTCCATGGTGCCTGTGTTTCTAGATCGACGAGTTATATCTAAGAAGAACACCCGTTAAAAGCAAACATGGCTTTGTGCCTGTTATCTTCTACAACGTTGCGACGATTCCTTTCACCTAATTTCAATATTTTGCCTGTGGTTTGACAGAACAACATCTGTGAAGGTTCTTTTCCATCTCTGGGACTGTTTCCTTTGGCAGTTTAGCCTAATGGCAAATAATCTGTAACCAGGCAACCTGATGTGAACCAAAATAAAAATAAACAGAAAATGTGGAAGAGCTCTCAGTATGCAACAACAACTCCGACATCAGCCATTCATTTACACGGCACCTTTAAGGCAGAAGGTGAGAAGTATTGCAGATTCTCAATGCATTTTACTTTCATATTCTGGGAGAAACGCGGAGCCTGAATCAAGCTCTGCCACTTGCCCGTTTTGAGAACGTTATTGTGAATTTGGAGATTGTCAGCCACCTTCATTGTGGTGTGACTGACATCAATTCATCTAAATGCAAAACTGTGCAGCCATAGTGATAATGGAACCCAGCACCGGAGAGAGCAGTGACGAGTGTTACAGCTCAAAGTGCCACGTTTGCAGAGCATCACTCACCAATGGGTCTCCATCACTATCGCTCTGAGGAACGTGTTTGGAGGAAGTTCCTTCCTTGGCAGACGGGTGCCCATCGTACCCAACATCCTCAGGTCTCAGCTGCAGCAGGGATGGCCATTCATGCTGTAAAGAGCCGGCGTTCCACGGATACGTGTCCACAACCCACTTGGCGGGATCTTCCCATTGCGCTCTCTTGCCATATAACTGAAAAGTGACAGAAGATTATAGGACAGATGTCAGAGGGAGGTTCTTTACTCAGAGGGTAGTAAGGGTGTGGAATGCCCTGCCTGCTGTAGTTGTGGACTTGCTAACTTTAAGGGCGTTCAAATGGTCAGTGGATAGGCATATGGATAACATTGGAATAGTTTAGGATAGAGGGTCATAAAATTGGTTCCATTGGTTGGCGCAACATTGAGGGCCGAAGGGCCTGTACTGCGCTGTAATGTTCTATGTTCTAAGCAGTATGTTATCTGAGCATTTTACACAATAATGCAGTTTCAGAAACAGGAGGAGGGTATTCCGGCTTTTTTTCCTATCCCATGTGTGATTAGATTTGGTGACAGGAGTGGAAACACTCACATTCTGAGTCATCATAAAAATGGGCATGATCCATGGTTGGGGTGGCTTGTGATCGGGAAGGTGATCAGCAGGGAAGGAGTAGTGATGCCTGCGGGGCTGGAGAGAGTGATGACCTCTGAAAGAACAATGTACTTTTGTACGTAGTGTACTGGGAAATGAGGTGCATGAGCATAGCAACCTCTAGCAATCAGCAGCCGGCTTCTTGGTGTGAATAGACTCTGTCCGTGCCCCCTACTGGCGAGAATCACACTCTGCCTGATTTTTTTTTCTAAGTGTGGTAAAATTTGGGCCGGAATCTTACTACCGTTCACGCGGTGGGATTTTGTCATCTCACTGCAGTGAACAGAGATTTGACTGGCTGCAAAATTCTCCAACTTCGCTGCAGTGGCAGCTAAGATCACGCCTTCGATTTTTCTCTTGCCAAGAAAATGGCTGTGAAACTTCCCTGTTTAACACTTCCTCCGCACCAAGAATTCTTTTGGTAAGATCACCCCCTATGAGATTCAGAGTGACTGGAGTATTGTGATTGGAATATGTTGTTTAAAGGGGAGTGTGAGCAGATTGAATAGTAACTTTCAAAAAGAATTGGATAAATGCTGGAAAGAGAATGATGTTCAGGCTGTCTGGGACAGTTAAGAGGCAGGGTGAGGATGGAGTGTGACTGATTGCATTGCTCTATCAAAGCACTAGCACAGACACTGAGGGGAAACTACTTCTCCCAAAGGGTTGTGAATCTGTGGAAGTTGCTTGCCCAATGTGCAGTGGTTGCTGGGACAGTGAGTAGATTTGAGGAGTTAGATTTTTAACTGGTTATGGGTTGAAGGGTTAAGGGGAGAAGGCAGGAAAACAGAGATGAGGAGCAATTCAGCCATGATCGAATGACGGAGCAGACTCGATGGGCCGAGTCGCCTAATTCTGCTCCTACATCCTATGACCACGAATGGGCTCTTTCAACGCTTAACAATTCCATGATGTGTGTTATCAGTGCAGCTGACCCCCGTCTAATCTGTGAAAGTACCATGATGTGACTATTAATAAGCAACTTATTTGAATGCATCTTGACTCTGGCATACTTTTTAACATTCGGATATTAGAAACTAAGACAAATTGAATGTGGATTCATTGCACAGAGCTATGGGACAAAGCCTCAGAATGATTTGTCAAAGGTATTACCTGAAGGCCTTCTCGAACCGCTTCCAGAAGATATGGTATGAGAGAATAGTTCCAGAGGTCTGTGAACCAAACCCTCGAACCATCTACATCCAATGGGCACGAGAGGAATAGCCGGGGACCTGAAGTATGGAAATTTAATAAACTGGTTAAAATGAAATCAAGGATTTTCTTACAGAAGTCTACCTCCTATTGGAGAAAGGCAGATTGGGCTACACTTTGTGAATTTCAACTCACCAATAGTTACATCGGAAGAACTGTGTGTTTCTAAAAAAACATTCAGATGTTGCCACACTTTGGGAATCCAGTCAATGATTCTCAGGAGGTCACTGTTGCGCATGTTTTGGTCGATTTCTGTCTCAATCAGCTTACGGCGTAGATATCGACCCAAAAATCCCTTCACCGGTTCAGTATGATTGGCACAGAGAACCCACCTGCACACCAAGAACAAAAAACAAACCTTAAACAGAGCTGATCTGTGCAATGAGTCTATTTTCATTCATTCTGCTCTCCTGTGGCTGCTGGAGCACAGAATTACAGTAAACAATTCCACATTCTCTTGGGTAAAGGCATTTTTCCTGAGTTCCTCATTGGATTTGCTCAGTGCTAACTTATAGTGATGGCCTTTGTTCTGGTCTTCTGGAAAACATCTTTGCTACATCAATCCTACCAAACTCTTTCACAATCTTCAACACATCTATCACATTACCTTCCCTTATCCTAGACGTTGAAACTTCAGTCTAGTCAGCCTTTCCTGATTGGTATAATCTACTCAATAGGCCTGACTGTTCCTTTTTTGATTTAATTTGATTTGATCAGTATTCTGTAAACTGTGTGTGTCTTTATATGCCCTTCAAACCTTCCACAAACATGATGAAGGAACACTGTTTCCAAAAGCTTGTGGGTTTAATATCAAATAAACTGGTTGGACTTAAACCTGGTGTTGTGAGATTTCTTACTGTGTTTACTCCAGTTCAACACTAGCATCCTACATCATAAAGAATCTACTCAGACATCCATCCTATATGTTTCACTATGAACCTTATAATTATGCCCCCTGGTAACAGCTACATCCACCCAAGGAAATAGTCTCTGAACGTCCACTCTATCAATTCCTCTCACTACAAATAGCAGAGGATCCAGCACTGCCCCCTGTGGTACACTGCTAGTAAATAGTCTCCAGTCTGAAAATTTTCCATCCACCACCACCCTCTGTCTTCTATGAGACAACCAGTTACTTATCCAATCAGTCAAATTTCCCTCTACCCACAGCTTCTTACTTTTTTCATGAGCCTATCATGGGGAACCTTATCAAATTCATTACTAAAATCCATGTATACAACATCAACTGCTCTACCTTCATCTACACACTGAGTTACCTCCTCAAAGAATTCAATCAAATTTGTGAGGCAAGATTTACCCTTCACGATCCATGCTGACAATCCCAGACTAAGTTGGATCTTTCCAAATGGTCATAAATCTTATCCCTCAGGGCCTTTTCCATTAACTTACCGACCAGTGAAATAAGATTAACTGCTTGTAATTACCAGGGTCATTCTTATTTTCTTTCTTGAAGAGAGGAATAACATTTGCCACTCTCCAATCCTCTGGCACATTTCCCATGTAAAGTTTTACAACACCAATTTTAAATCCAACCAATTTATTTGATAGTAAATTCGCGAGCTTTCGACTCTATAGCCTTCGTCAGGCAAATGCAGTGTTCTGGTCTGCAATAGCACTCATATCCACACAGACAGTTACAGATTCCTGATTAGAATGCGAATCCTTACATCTAACCTGCTATTCAAGTGTTAAAGTGGCTAACAATGTGTGTGAAGGGAATCCTGAGCATTGGTTAGAGAATTGTGTATTTCTAATCAGCAATCTGTAACTGTCTATGTGGATATGAGTGCTATTGCAGATCAGAACACTGCATTTGCCTGACGAAAGCTATAAAGTCGAAAGCTCGCGAATTTACTGTCAAATAAATTGGTTGGATTTAAAATTGGTGTTGTAAAACTTTACTGAGTTTACCCCAGTCCAACGCCGGCATCTCTACATCATGACTACTATCGACACCGCATACTGCCAGATCCAAGTGGAGAGGATCTCCAAGAGGATTGCACATATCGACACAGACATCAAGTTTCTACAGAGATGCAAGAAAGCAGACAGGATACCAAAGGGACTGCAGATCACGAACCCACTCAGGTCAACCTATAACACAGACTACGCTGAGAGGCTTTGCCGTTGCACCTCTCTCACACTCCTCAATCACCTCATATACCAGTTCTATAGCAAACGCTGCACCCTGGAAAGTAAAATGGAATATATATTCTCAACTTGCGCTCAGGACGCAGACCAGCTGCGAAACTTTGCCAAGCAGATAAGACGAAGAAACTACACCATTTACATGCACACCAAGAACAGGAAACTTGAAAAACTGGGCATCGCCACCAGCAACAACCAAGCCTCCCTTGGCACCACAGTAGAAAACAACACTACCGCAGGGAGGTCCATTGTTAACCTGTCGGACTACACACTTCAATCAGAGGAAATCGAAGTTCTCAGCCGAGGGCTCAATTTCTGCCCCACCATCAAAATGGACCCCATCAGTCTCGCAGCAGACACAGAGGAATTTATCAGGCAAATGAGGCTGCGTGAGTTCTTCCACAAACCTGAAGAGGCCAATAGCGGACTCAATGAGATAGCTAATGAACCAGAACAGCCGACAGAGGGATCCGCAGTGCAGCAACCGAAGAGGAATGAATCCAATTGGACTCCTCCGGAAGGCCGCTGCCCCCGACTGGACATGTATGCCCAAGCCATCAGGAGGTGCGTGAACACCAGATTCATCAACCGCGCTTACAAGACAGTCCCGAACATCACCCAAGCACAAAGCAAGGCCATCCGTGCTCTCAAGACCAACCGCAACAATGTCATCAAACCAGCAGACAAAGGAGGCACCACCGTCATACTGAACAGAACGGACTACTGTGAAGAAGTGTACTGACAACGAAACAGTGTGAAACACTACAGACAGTTACCAGCAGATCCAACCAAAGAACACACTCGTCAACTCAACACTCTGATCAAAACCTTTGATCCGGACCTTCAGAACACCCTCCGGGCTCTCATTCCACCTACTCCCCGCATTGGAGATCTCTACTGCCTCCCAAAGATACACAAGGCAAACATACCCGGCCATCCCATCGTATCGGGCAATGGGACCCTGTGTGAGAACCTCTCCGGCTATATCGAGGGCATCCTGAAACCCATCGTACAAAGAACCCCCAGCTTGTGTCTTGACACTACGGACTTCCTACAGAAACTCAGCACACATGGAGCAGTTGAACCAGGGACACTCCTTGTCACAATGGATGTCTCGGCACTCTACACCAACATCCCCCACGATGATGGTATTGCTGCAACTGCTTCAGTACTCAATGCCAACAACTGCCAATTTCCGGATGCAATTTTACAACTCATCCGCTTCATCTTGGACCACAATGTCTTCACCTTCAACAATCAGCTTTTCACCCAGACACACGGAACAGCCATGGGGACCAAATTCGCACCTCAGTATGCCAACATCTTCATGCACAGGTTCGAACAAGACTTCTTCACCACACGAGATCTTCAACCAAGGTTATATACTAGATACATTGAGGACATCTTTTTCCTTTGGACTCATGGTGAACAATCATTGAAACAACTGTATGATGATATCAACAAGTTCCATCCCACCATCAGACTCACCATGGACTATTCTCCAGAAGCAGTTGCATTCTTGGACACACGCATCTCCATCAAGGACGGTCACCTCAGCACCTCACTGTACCGAAAACCGACAGACAACCTCACAATGCTCCATTTCTCCAGCTTCCACCCTAGACACGTTAAAGAAGCCATTCCCTATGGACAAGCCCTCCGTATACACAGAATTTGCTCAGATGAGGAGGATCGTGACAGACACCTCCAGATGCTGAAAGATGCCCTCGTGAGAACAGAATATGGTGCTCGACTCATCGATCGACAGTTCCGACGTGCCACAGCGATAAACCGCACTGACCTCCTCAGAAGATGAACACGGGACACAGTGGACAGAGTACCCTTTGTTGTCCAGTACTTCCCCGGAGCGGAGAAGCTACGACATCTTCTCCGGAATCTTCAACATATCATTGATGATGATGAACATCTCGCTAGGGCCATCCCCATCCCCCCCACTTCTTGCTTTCAGACAACCGCACAACCTCAAACAGATCATTGTTCGCAGCAAACTACCCAACCTTCAGGAGAACAGTGACCACAATACCACCCAACCCTGCCACAGCAATCTCTGCAAGACATGCCGGATCATAGACATGGACGACATCATCAAACGTGAGGATACCATTCACCAGGTGCACGGTACGTACTCTTGCAACTCGGCCAACGTTGTCTACCTAATACGTTGCAAGGAAGGATGTCCCGAAGCATGGTATATTGGGGAGACCATGCAAACACTACGACAGCGGATGAATGAGCATCGCTCAACAATCACCAGGCAAAACAGTTCCCTTCCTGTGGGCGAACACTTCAGCAGTCATGGGCATTCGGCCGCCGACCTGCGGGTAAATGTTCTTCAAGGGGGCTTTCGTGATACACGACAGCGCAGAGTCGCTGAACAGAGACTGATAGCCAAGCTCCGCACACATGAGGACGGTCTTAACAGGGATCTTGGCTTCATGACACACTATCTGTAACCCCCGTAACTTGCCTGGGTTAGCAAAAAACCTCACTTACTGTGCCGTCTGGAGAAAATACACAACTCTCTAACAATGCTCAGGATCCCCTTCACACACATTGTTAGCCACTTTAACACTTGAATAGCAGGTTAGATGTAAGGATTCGCATTCTAATCAGCAATCTATAACTGTCTGTGTGGATATGAGTGCTATTGCAGACCAGAACACTGCATTTGCCTGACGGAGGCTATAAAGTCGAAAGCTCGCAATTTTACTATCAAATAAATTGGTTGGATTTAAAATTGGTGTTGTAAAACTTTACTGAGTTTACCCCAGTCCAACGCCGGCATCTCTACATCACATTTCCCATGGACAGTGAGGACCCAAAGATCAAAGCCAAAGGCTCTGCAATCTCATCCTTTGTCTCCCAAAAATCCTAGGATGTATCCCATCTGGCCCAGGAGACCCTTACCAACCCTCAGGTTTTTCAAAATTACTAATCCATCTTCCCTCAGAACATCTACCTCCTCCAGCCTATCAGCCTGTATCACACTCTCATCCTCAAAAACATGGTTCCTTTCCTTTCACCAGTGTTCATGGTGAACACTGAAGAAAAGTTTTCATTCATCGCTTCTCCATCTCTTCTGACTCCATGCATAAGTTCCCACTACTATCCTTGATTGGCCCTAATCTCGCGCTGGTCATTCTTATATTTCTCACGTAAGAGTAAAAAGCCTTGGGGATTTTCCTTGATCTGATCCACTGAGGACTTCTCATGCCCCCTCCTAGCTCTCCTACGTCTCTGTTCTACAACAGAGAGGTTTGACACAGAGAGGTCTGTCGTTATCTTCCTATCTTTGCATTGCCTCCTTGGAAGACAATGTCTCCTCATTCATGAGAGACTCACCGAGGCTGTGTCTACTGTGGTATCAGCTGATAAAGGAATTAGTCTTACATAGGGTCCCAGCACCCAGGGAGAAGGGATGGGAGGAAGCTGTCACTTACATCCAATGTGCCTATCCCTCTGGATGTCAATATGGAATTTCGAGTCAGAGTCCCCCCTGGAGGTTGTGTGGAGAGGGGTTTGCTGATTCCAGAGTGAGAATGGCTAGTCCTCAGTGAAGATCTCACTCTTTCCTGATGTCACTCAATGGATTCATAAAATGAGAAAGGGGGGATCTTACAGGAGACGTGATGGGAAATTAAGGAGTAAAGTGACAAGTATGGAACTAAATGATTAGAAGTATTTGACATTAGCAGTACCTGAAGTTGTGATGCAGCTCCAAGTTAGCAGATGAAGAGACGGCTTGGTTCATTGTTCCGATAACGTAAGGACTGCAGAAGTTGAATAAAACACAGATTACTCCTGTCACACAAAAACGACTGTTTCAAATCAATGGGAAGGAATTCCCCCCTTCTCCAATCTTGACACAACAGAAAGTGGCGATAAAATGCAAACTTTTAGATGAGGTATTAAACTGAACCCATTAATGCTCTCCTCAGTGAAGATAAAAGTTTTCTTGGCATATTTCAGAAAACAATCAGGGACTTCTCTCCTGGCCAATATTTATTCTTCAATTAACATTGTTTAAAAAAAACAGATTTTCTGCTCGTTATCGCAATACTATCTGTGGGATCTCACTGTGCGACAATTAGCTGCCCAACACCAACTATATTTCAGAGAGTGCTTAATTAGCTGGAAAGTGATATTGGAATGTTCTGATGATGTGATGTGTACTTGAAAGGCTCTCTTTCTTTCTCAGCGAACTAGAACTTACCATTTGTGGTATCTACAATTGAGGAATCCATTGAAGATGTCACTCAACGAAGCAACATGATGGAGGTTATCCAGGATTATGACTAAAGGAAGCTCCGATCGATTATCTGCAGTACTGCACTGATCAGCCAGGTTTGAGAGGTATTGCCGTAATTCCTTCAAATGTTAAAAAAAAGACAGACAGTCTATCACATTTTCTGAGATATTTTAGTCTTGCCAACATTACTCTGTTGATTCTCCTCTTTTCCAAAGAGTCAAGACGACTTACTAGGGCTAACATGCCGAGCATAATATCCCCAAGTGTTCATCATGATCTATGAATATTGACACGGGCCAGTCCTTTCCTCAGCCAAGATCCACATGTAAACGACAGGGAGTTACTCACAAGTGATCAATTACGCGGTGCTTGGCCAATGTTCTTTTTAACAATGTTTTCTCAGGATCAGGGAATGCTGGTAGGGTTAAATATCCTGTTCACTGCAGCTACATTGCATCACGCTGTTAAAACCCCTCTGTGGCCTCAATTCTCCCTCTCTCAGGACTCACAACTCTCCGAGGTATCTGCAGTCCAGTTCCGGCTCTGCGTACATCCCCAGTGCTAATTGTTTCACTACTGACTGCTGTGCCTTCAACTAACCAGACCCTAATCTCTGGAATTCAGTATTAAAATCTACCTGGGACTCGGTCTTGCTTTATTCATTTCAGGTGCATCTTAAAACCTTCCTCTCTGCCCAGATGTTTAGGCACCTAGCCTATTATCACTTCAATGATAAAGTTTGGTTGATACTGCAAAGCTATGGAAGACTACTGCAGAAAATGCAGATGCATGGCATTGAGGGTGATTTAGCAATTTGGATTAGGAATTGACTAGCTGAGAGAAGACAGAGAGTGGTGGTTGATGGAATATATTCAACCTGGAGTTCAGTTACAAGTGGTGTACCTCAGGGATCTGTTTTGGGGCCACTGTTGTTTGTCATTTATAAAAATAACCTGGATGAGGGTGTAGAGGGATGGGATCGTAAATTTGCTGATGACACCAAAGTCAGAGGAGTTGTAGACAGTGAGGATGGATGTTACAGTTTGCAGAGGGACACAGATAAGTTGCAGAGTTGGGCCGAGAGGTGGCAAATGGAGTTTAATGTGGAAAAGTGTGAGGTGATTCACTTTGGTAAGAGTAACACGTGTGCAGAATATAGGGCTAATGGTAGGACTCTTAGTAGTGTAGATGAGCAGAGAGATCTCAGTTTACATGTGCATAGATCTCTGATGGCACCCAGGTTGATAAGGTTGTTAAGAAGGCGTATAGTGTGTTAGCATTTATTGGCAGAGGGATTGAATTTTGGAGTCGAGATGTTATGTTGCAAGTGTACAAAACTCTGGTGCAGCCGCACTTGAAGTATTGTGTACAGTTTTGGTCGCCACATTGTAAGAAAGACGTGGAGGCATTGGAAAGTGTGCAGAGAAGGTTTATCAGGATGTTGCCTGGTATGATGGGTAGGTCTTATGAGGAAAGGCTAAGGGACTTGAAGTTATTTTCATTAGAGAGAAGAAGGTTAGGGAGTGACCTAATTGAGGCATATAAGATGATCAGAGGGTTAGATAGGGTGGACAGTGAGAGCCTTTTTCCTCGGATGGAGATGGATAACATGAGGGGATAGAGCTTTAAATTAGGGGGTGTTAGTTATAGGACAGATGTTAGAGGTGGGTTCTTTACTCGGAGCGTAGTAAGGCGTGGCATGCCCTGCCTGCAGCAGTTGTGGACTCGCTGATTTTAAGGGCGTTCAAATAGTCAGTGGATAGGCATATGGATAACATTGGAATAGTTTAGGTTAGAGGGTCATTAGATTGGTTCCACTGGACGTCGCAACATCAAGGGCCGAAGGGCCTGTACTGCGCTGTAATGTTCTATGTTCTAGGACATCTCACTATTGTACAAGTGGCGAAGATAGAGAGACTGGAGTCACATGTACGCCAGACAGGTGACAACGGCTCAACTGGGCTTTCATAGAGTCATAGATTCCCTACAGTGCAGAAGGGATCCATTCAGCCCATCGAGTCTGCACCGACTACAATCCCACTCAGGCCCTATTCCTGTAAAGCTGACTATTTACCCTACAAATCCCCTGATACTAAGGAACAATTTAGCAAGGCCAATCCACACACCTTTCATTACAATCTAGCAGCTTTCTCTCACCAATATTTTCTTGTCAGTGATCTATGAATTCTGAGATTAATTGAATTCAATTTCAAACTCTCACTAAACTGGGATGCAAGTCTCATGTTTAACCATGACATTCCCAACTAACTTCCAGTTACATATCAAAAAGATGCTGAGGCCAACATGTGGCACTAGTTACAGCAGTCCTGTGGAGTTAGGAATGGACCAGCACTCAGGACAGACTGGCACTCAATCCCAGGACTGAGCTTTGCAGAGCTGGAACTGATCCATTGCAATTGTTACTTTACTGTCCAATTTCATCCTCACCTTGCTCGACTTGTGGTCCACATTAAATGTTGCTATTGAACCGTCAGCGACTTCATGTCCAGACCTGTTCACCAGGAATTCAGCAAGTCTATTGGCCAAGTAGGTTTTCCCAGTGCCACTGGGCCCAGACAGGATGATTCTTCTGTGTTCCAGCAGAATGTTGAGGTAACGATGCATTAGGGGTTTTGGAATCAATGTCTCAAACACCAAGCTGTCCACACTATTCTCTGCCACACCTGAAAATGGAGTAAAGACTCTTAGACTGCGATTAATCTAAGATTCGATCATAACTTGACTATTCCAACACATTTTTCATCAATCCTCCTTGTTCTACCATTTGTTAAACTCGAAGTCATTCAGGATTCTGCTGCCCACTTCCCAACTCAGAGTGAATTTTATTTGCAATCACCCTGTGCCCAATAAGACACTGCCTCTCACTTAAACAATGACTCAATTTTTAAATTCTCATCATTGTTTCCAATTCCCTTCATTCCTCGCTGTTTCTATAATCTACTCCAGGCTCACAATCCTCCGATCTCTGTGCTCCTCAAACTCTGGCCTCCTAACAGTTCTTGATCTTTATTGCTCTACCAGCCTTCTCCGTCTGGGGTCACCGCTATCAAACTCCCTCCATAAAGCTGTTTGTCTCTTTGACCAAGATTTTAGTCCCCTCTTATGTGGCTCAGTGTCAAATGTTGTTTTACATTTGGGATATTTTCTTGTTATTTGCTAAGTTGGCTGGACAGCTGGTTAATGATCCAGAGCAATGCCAACAACACAGATTTGATTCTCACGCCGGGTTATTCATGAAGGCCCCTCCTTCTCAACCTTGCCCCTCACCTGAGGTGCGATGACCCTCCAGCTAAATCACCAACAGTCAGCTCTCCCCTTCAAAGATCATCTAGGTCTATGGCAATTTTACCATTTACCTGCTATTTGTGGGATCTTGCTATGCAGCAGTTGATTGTCACTTATTTTACAGCTCAGCAGTGATGGTGGCAGCACTACACCTGATGAGTTGGATCGTTAACCAGTGTCCAGCCAACTGAGCCTGAATGGGTAGGTGGGTAAGGGGGTCAGTGGCATTTAGGTGCCATGCTGAGATTGGGTTGGGCAAGTCAGGTGGTTAATGGGAATCATTCTTGGAGTGAGTTGGACCGGTGATTGGTGGGGTGAGGGGTAGGGGATTAGTTACTAGATATATAGACAAGGTTTATCCTGTCTAACATTTCTGGGGTAACTATCTAGGTAAAAAAATCAAAAAAATCCAACATCTCTGACTCAAACTTATGGTTGCAGATTTTCTCAATGTGTCCCAGGGAACGGAAGATTTGTCTCACTGACATTCAAACTTCCCGGGCAGTTCCCATGCAGGTGATGTGTTACTATTCCAAGCTCTAATTCGAAGAACGAAAGATCTGGAACTTGCTGTCCTGGATTGGGTTGGGTGCCATGGTGTGGAGTTGCTGTCCTGGATTGGATTGGATGTCGTGGTGAGATACTGTCCTGGATTGGATTGGGTGCCATGGTGAGATACTGTCCTGGAGCAGTATTTTGGGAAATGCTGAGATTGTGATAGAAATGCAAGTTTTTCTTTACTTAATGAACTCCATCCCAATTCATAATCACCACTGCCCGATAAAAATAACATACCTTTAAGATTCACAGTAATAACATTGTTTTCACCAACAAGGTATCCACAGGGCAGTAGTTCGGGCAGCTCCAGATTGCCAGCTCTCATAATGTCACCAATATTGTAGCTGAGAATACTGTCTGAGGACATCCCGAGGCTGGTGGCCGGATCCAAACGGAAAACATACTCCTGTTTATCCAAACGCAGAGAGAAGAGTTACAGATGTGTCTGTACATTTAACAATCTTACTCCTTAACCAGAGAGAAGAATTTCATTGGATACACCTATATCCTTAACATTGCAAACCACTCTCACTGTCTCCCAGGCTCAAAGAGACAGAAATTTCAGGAAGTGCAAACCAATAGGTGGGAATCAAACAATCTGGCTCCAACAGCTTACTGCTTATCAATGTCCAATCTCTGGAAAACAAGCCAGATGAACTTAGAGCCAGACTCACTTTCAAAGAGAACTGAGAGACTGCTGTGTACTCTGCTTCATAGAGACGTGGTTCATTCCTCTTCACCGGACAGTTCCCTACAATTGCTTCTCCAACCATCAAACAGACCGTATAGCAGCCTCAGGCAAGGCTAGGGGAGGTGGAATCCGCTTCCTAACCAAGCCTCGCAGTGTCTAGACGTGGCAGCCCTGGTAAGTTTCTGCTCCCCGGACTCAGAATACAGTGATGCTAAAATGCCGGCCCTACTATCTTCCACGGGACATTACCTCCGTTATCCTGATGGCAGTTTACATCCCACACCATGCAGATGCTGGACGAAATATACACCCCCACAAATAGCCTTGAGCCAAAACATCCCGAGGCCTTGTTCATCGTGGCTGGAGACTTCAACCAGGCCAAGCTCAAGTAGCCACCAAGATGTCTCCTGCTCCACCAGAAGCCCAAACACCCTAGACCACTGCTACACAAATATCAAACACGCCTACCGCTCTATCGCCCGCCCACACATTAGCAAATCAGACCACAAGGCTGTGTTCCTGCTCCCGGCTTACAAGCAAAAGCTGAAACAGAAGAATCCATCAAAGAAAGTCGTGCAGTGTTGGTCTGAGGAATTGGATGGTGTCCTATGGGACTACTTAGAGTCAGTGGACTGGTCAGTATTTAAAAACAGGCTGAACGAGTACACCACTACTGTAACTGACTTCATTAGTAAGTGTGTGGAAGACTGTGTGTCAAAGAAGCAAATCCATGTGTTCCTCAACCAGAAACCATGGATGAATAAGGATATCCACTGCTTGCTGAAGTCCAGGTCTGAGACGTCCAAGTCAGGTGACACTGACCTATACAAGGAAGCCAGATACGATCTAAGACAATCCATCAAAGATGCTAAAAGACAGTATCGGATCAAGCTAGAGTCTCAGGCCAACCACACTGATTGCCACTCATTATGGCAAGGCCCATAAGACAAAACAGACTACAGAATGAAGGCATGTAAAATCGCTGGCTCCAATGCACTCCTCCCTGATGAGCTCAATGCATTCTACACCTGTTTTGAGCAAGAGGTCAGCGAGAGTATGCCCTCCACCCTGGATGAACCTGTATATGGGGTCACCATTGCAGATGTCAGAGCCGCTTTCTCGAAGGTCAACGCATGCAAAGTGATTGGTCCAGATGGGGTATCGGGACATGCACTCAGATCCTGTGTGGATCAGCTGGTGAAGGTATTCACAGACATTTTTAAATTCTCTTTACAGCAATCTGAGGTCCCTATCTGCATCAAGAAAATAACCATCATCCCGCTACCTAAGTAAAGCCAAGCAGCATGCCTTAATGACTATCGACCAGTGGTTCTGACATCCATCATTATGACGTCCTTCAAAAGGCTGATCATGTCACAAATCAATTTCCAGTCTCCCGGACTATCTGGATCTACTACAGTTTGCCCCCTACTGCTGCAAGAGGTCCACAACAGATGTCATCTCCCTGGCCCTGCACTCAACCCTGGAACACCTAGATAACAAGGACACCTGTTTATTGATATCAGACTCCTATTTATTGACTACAGCTCAATCTTCAACACTATTACTTCCATGAATCTCATCTCCAATCTCAGTGGCATGAACCTCAGCTCCTTCCTCAGTGTGGCCAAATTCCCGTCCACCTCGATTTTTAAGTTTGTTGACAACACTAGTGTAGTGGGACAGATCTCAAATAATGACAGAGTATAGGAATGAGATAGAGAATCTGGTAAACTGGTGC
This sequence comes from Sphyrna mokarran, assembly GCA_024679065.1. Lineage (NCBI taxonomy): Eukaryota > Metazoa > Chordata > Chondrichthyes > Carcharhiniformes > Carcharhinidae > Sphyrna > Sphyrna mokarran. The sequence goes on along the minus strand of JAGIQG010000008.1, from coordinate 1,896,238 downwards.
GGTAATAATATCTCTTCCTCAATGTCAACAAAACAAAGAAGATTGTCATCAACTTCAGGAAGCATAAAGGACAACATGCCCCTTTCTACGTCAATGGGGACGTATTAGAAAGGGTCAAGAGCTTCAAATTTTTAGATATCCAGATCACCAACAACTTGTTCTGGTCTCCCCATGCAGACACTATAATTAAGAAAGCTCACCAATGCCTCTACTTTCTCAGAAGACTAAGAAAATTTGGCATCTCAGCTACGACTCTTATTAACTTTCACAAATGCACCATGGGAAGGCATTCTTTTTAGTTGTATCGCAGCTCGGTCTGGGCTTCTGCTCTGCCCAAGACCACAAGGAACTACAAAGGGTTGTGAATGTAGCCCAATTCATCGCACAAACCAGGCTCTCATCCATTGACTCCGTCTACACTTCCCACTGCCTTAGCAAAGCAGCCAGCATAATCAAGGACCTTACACACCCAGTGCTAACCACTGTGCCACATGGGGATTCCTGGCAAAATTACCATTAACTGTCCACCCCCGACTCGAGAAGGTGCATTCTCCTCAGACAGAGCTTGTCCAATAACAGAGTGGCTTGTAGGCCCTTAACAGTTAACCACACACTGTGTACAGGAGCCATATATTGGGACAGAGATCAGTCTGCTTTCAGTGGGACATCAATGAACCAACTGGGATTTTCCACAATCTGACAGATTTCATTACCATACACACGTCAACCCAAATTAACACCAGGAAGCTCACTTCAGACATGTTCCTGTCACACTGCTGCGTTCAGTTTTGGGAATGCATTGGGATTTTTCCCTAAGAACTTCTCACTGCAGAGTTTTCCGTCAGCTGTTTTAATGGGCAGAGAAAGCGGAGGGTTGTGTCCCTAAATTCCTCGTTTCCATCTTTAACCCTTCATTGCAGCGAGGAATGAATTGTGACTCTTGGGTGTGAGTGCGGAGGGAGCCCTGTGTCAGGGAGAATCCTGACTCTGATCTCTGTCTCACTCACTGAGGATTCCTCCAGCACAGCAGCCTGAGTGTTTGATTTGATTTTGTAAAATTTGTGTGAGAGGAATGAAAGAAAGTTGAGCAGACAGATTTTTCCCGCTTGTACGAGCTCCTACCTTAAACAATCGGCGGATAACGCCATCCAGAACATCCCACCTCGTCTTTCCACTGACACCTAATGAGCCTATGAGATACTGAGCAGATTTCTCATCCTGAAAGAACCAGCATTACAGTGTTAACAAAGCAATGAAATTCAGGACGGTGATGAACCTCCCACAACCCCTGCCCCAATCCCCCACACCTCCTCCCCCTCCCTCAACACCTCCACACCATTCTCCCCAACTTCACCATACCCTTCTCCCCCAACCTCCCCACACCTGTCTCCTCCAAGCTGCCCATACACCTCTCCCTCAAACCCCCCACACCCTCCCAGCTTCCCACTCCTCCTTCCTCAACCCCCCCAACACTGCCTGTCCCAAAACCACCCCACTCCTCCCCCCCCCAACCCCCACCACCACCCTCCATCCCTCCCACCCTCTCACACCTCCTCTCCCAAACTCCCCATAGCCCCCTGCGTTCCCTTCCCCAAATCCCCACACTCCCTCCCCCTTCTCCAACCACCCCATACACCTCCTTCTCCAACCACCCACACACCCCTTCCCCATCTTCCCCACATCCAGTTCCCTAACACCTCCCCACACCCACTCTCACATGACCCCTTCCCCCTCTCAAATCCCCCACATTCCTCTCCCTCCCCCAAACACCCCCTTCGCCCACCATCCCAATACCTTTGTTCTTTTCAGCTGCTTGTTCAGACAGACCATAATTCTCACACTGCAGCCTTCTTTACGATAGGAGGCATCAGAACCATCATCAGGCAAGATATCTGGGAGCAGAAAAATATACACTTCAGAGAGTGGGCAGCTTGACCAGTAGCCAGAATCGGTCAGTGAGCACAGGGGTGATGGAGGAGCCCTGCCTCCTCCAGCCCATCAATACTGTCGCCCAGCTGGGCTCACCTGCTTCCATTCTTATCCACCTAATTATAATCACTCGCAATGGTTTCTTTTTCTCTTTGATCTGATTTATTATTGTTACATGTATCAACATACAGTGAGAAGTACTGTTTCATGCACGCCATACAGACATAGAACAGCACAGTACAGGCCCCTTGGCCCTCGATGTTGTGCTGAGCTAAGTCCGAACCCAAGATTGAGCTATCCCAATCCCTATCATTCTGGTGTGCTCCTTGCGCCTATCCAATAACCACTTGAAAGTTCCTAAAGTGTCCGACTCCACTATCACAGCAGGCAGTGCATTCCACACCACAACCACTCTCTGAGTGAAGAATCTACCTCGGACATCCCTCCCATATCTCCCACCATGAATCTTATAATTTATGCCCCCTAGTAACAGCTACATCCGTCCGAAGAAATAGTCTCTGCATGTCCACTCTATCAATCCCCCTCATCATCTTATAAACCTCTATTAAGTCACCTCTCAACCTCCTCTGCTCTAAAGAGAAAAGCCCCAGCTCCCTCAACGTTTTCTCATAAAACCTACCCTCAAACCAGGCAGCATCCTGGTAAATGTCCTCTGCACTCTCCCCAGTGCTTCCACATTCTTCTTATAATGAGGTGACCAAAATTACACACAATATTCCAAATGTGGTCTCACCAAGGTATAGTTGCAGCATAACCCCATGGTCTTAAACTCAAATCCCCTATTAATAAATGTTAACACACTATAAGCCTTCTTCACAGCTCTATCCACTTGAGTAGCAACCTTCAGAGATCTGTGGATATGAACCCCAAAATCTCTCTGTTCCTCCACATTCCTCAGAGCTCTGCCTTGACCCTGTAATCTGCATTCAAGTTTGTCCTATCAAAATCAATCACCTCGCACATACCAGGGGTTAAACTCCATCTGCCACTTTTCAGCCCAGCTCTGCATGTTATCAATGTCTCTTTGCAGCCTATAAGAGCTCTCCACCTCATCCACTACTCCATCAATCTTGGTGTCATCAGCAAATTTACTAACTCACCCTTCAGCTCCCTCTTCCAAGTCATTGATAAAAATCACAAATAGCAGAGGACCCAGCACTGACCCCTGTGGTACACCCACTGGTAACTGGCCTCCAGTCAGAAAATTTTACCTCCACCACCACCCTCTGTTTTCTATGAGACAGCCAGTTACTTACCCAATCGGCCAAATTTCCTTCTATCCCACACCTCCTTACTTTCTTTACGAGCCTATCGTGGGGAACCTTATCAAACACCTTACTAAAATCCATATATATGATATCAACGCTCTACCTTCATCTACACACTTAGTTATCTCCTCAAAGAATTCAATCAAATTTGTGAGGCAGGACTTACCCCTCACGAAACTGTGCTGACTATCCTGGATTGATCTGCATCTTTCCAAATGGTCATAAATCCTATCTCTCAGGACCTTTTTCATTAACTTACCAATCATTGAAGTAAGACTAACTGGTCTATAATTAGCAGGGTCATTCCTACTTCCTTTCTTGAAAAGAGGAATAACATTCACCACTCTGTAGTCCTCTGGCATACAGGACATAGACAGGTTGGTAGACTGGGCAGATAGATGGCAAATGGAATTTAATCCGGATAAATGTGAGGTGATGCATTTTGGCCGGAAAAATGTAGAAGAGAGTTATAGGATAAAAGGTAAAACTATACGGAGCATAGAGACGCAGAGAGACTTGGGGGTGCAGGTTCACAAGTCTCTGAAGGTGTCCTCACAGGTGGAGAAGGTGATAAAGAAGGCGTATAGTATGTTAGCTTTCATAGAAAAGGGTATAGAATACAAGAGTAGGAGTTTGATGTTGCAATTGTATAGAACGTTGGTTAGGCCTCACTTGGAATACTGCGTCCAGTTCTGGTCGCCGTACTATCGGAAGGATGTGGAGTCCTTGGAGAGAGTGCAGAGGAGGTTTACCAGGATGCTGCCTGGTATGGAAGGACTGTCTTATGAGGAACGATTAGATAGACTAGGGTTGTTTTCCCTTGAAAGACGTCGGCTTAGAGGGGATCTCATAGAGGTGTATAAGATTATAATGGGTATAGATAGAGTAAATGGAGGTAAACTTTTTCCACCTTTAGAAATGGATAGGACGAGGGGTCATGGCCATAGGGTGAGGGGGGCTATGTATAGGACGAATATTAGAGGGCAGTTTTTCACACAAAGGGTAGTGGGGGTGTGGAATGCACTGCCGAGTAAGGTGGTGGGAGCAGGCACGCTGGGGCTGTTTAAGGGTCTCTTGGACAGCCACATGAGCGGTATGCAGATAGAGGGATATAGTAGGACTGTTTAACTACGGCTTTTTCCACAGGTAATTCGGTCCATACTTGACCAACATTGAGCATGCATTCGGCAGGTGGTGCGGGTACAGCTCTTGGATGTTGATTCATGGGTTGCCTGGTACCTCATGTCGTAAATGAGTGCTTTATGTGGACCATCTGAAGGGCACCATGACAGCTCAGAGACTATCGATGTGGCTGTGCAGACACTTGGAATTGGGCCGGTGTCTGCGGGAGTTTGCGCGTTCTCCCCGTGGTTGCGTGGGTTTTCTCTGGGCGCTCCGGTTTCCTCCCACAACCCAAAAATTCGCTCTTAGGCTGATTGGGAAACAAATTGTCCCTATAGTGAGAATTTTCCATATTAGGAATAATATATATATTATTATATAGGAATAATATAATAGGATAATGGATTTGCTACTATATAGTTATGACGGCGGCGCGGACTCGTTGGGCCGAAGGGCCTGTTTCCCGTGCTGTGTTGCTCTTAATCTCTTAATCTTAATCTAAATAATCCTGGTGGACAGTGAAGATCCAAAGATCAAAGTTAAAGGCTTTGCAATCTCATCCTTTGCCTCCCAAAGTGTTCTAGGATGTATCCCATCTGGCCTTGGAGACTTATCGACCCTCAGGTTTTTCAAAATTGCTAATCCATCTTCCCTCAGTACATCTCCCTCCTCCATCCTATCAGCCTGGATCACACACTCATCCTCAAAAACATGGCTCCTCTCCTCTCTGAACACGGAAGAAAAGTATTCATTCATCACTTCTCCTATCTCTTCTGATACACAAGTTCCCACTACCATCCTTCTCTGGCCCTAACCTCACTCTGGTCATCCTTTTATTTCTCACATAACAGTAAAAGATCTTGAGGTTTTCCTTTATCCAACCTGCCAAGAACTTCTCATTCTCCCTCCTAGTTCTCCTAAGCCCTTTTTTTTAAACTCAGTCCTAGCTACCTAATAACCCTCAACTGGCCAAACTGAATCTTGTTTTTTATCCTTACACACGCTTCCTTTCTCCTCTTGACAAGACATTCAACCTCCTTTGTGAACCATGGTTCCCTCACTCAGCCATTTCCTCCCTGCCTGACAGGGACGTACCTCTCAAGGACACGCAGTATTTGTTCCTCGAACAAGCTCTTCTTTTCATTTGTGCCTTTACCTGACAATTTCTTTTCCTATCTTACGGTCCCTAATTCTTGCCTAATCGCATCATAATTACCCTTCCCCCAATTATAAACCTTGCCCTGCTGTGTGACCCTATCCCTCTCCATTGCAATGATGAAGGATACTGAATTGTGGTCACTATCTCCAAAGTGCTCTCCCTCAAACAAATCTAACAGTTGGCCCAGTTCATTACGAGTATTACATCCAATGTGGCCCCACCTCTTGTTGGCTTATCCACATATTCTGTCAGGAAACTCTCCTGCACACACTGTACAAAAAGTGCCCCATCCGAACTATTCAACCTATAAAGGTTCCAATCAATATTTGGAAAGTTAAAGTCACCCATGATAACTATCCTGTGACCTCCACACCTATCCATAATCTGCTTTGCTATTTCCTCCTCTACATTTCTATTACTATTTGGGGGCCTATAGGAAACTCCTAACAACTTGACCGATCCTTTCCTATTTCTAACTTCAGTCCATATTACCTCAGTAGGCAGATCCCCCTCAAAAATGTCTTTCAGCAGTTGTTAAACGATCCTTGACTAACAATGCTACTCCTCCACCTCTTTTACCACCTTCTCTATGCTTACTGAAAGCATACCATTCATAAAGAAGGAAATGAGAGTGCAGAACGTAGTATTACAGTCATTGCTAGGGTGTAGGAAAAGATCAATTTAATGCGAGGTAGGTCCATTCAAAAGTCTGACAGCAGCAGGGAAGAAGCTGCTCTTGAGTAGGTTGGTATGTGACCTCAGACTTTTGTATCTTTTTCCTGATGAAAGAAGATGGAAGAGAGAATGTCTGGGATGCGTGGGGTCCTTAATTATGCTGGCTGCTTTGTCGAGGCAGTGGGAAGTGCAGACAGTCAATGGATGGGACGTTGGTTTGCGTAATGGATTGGACTACAATCACAAGCCTTTGTAGTTTCTTGCAATCATGGGCAAAGCAGGAGCAATATCAAGCTGTGATACAACCAGAAAGAATGCTTTCTGCGCTGTAATATAAAAGTTGGTGAGAATTGTAGCAGATATACCGAATTTTCTCCATCTTCTAAGAAAGGAGGTGTTGTTGGGGTTTTTAACTGTAGTGCTGGGAGGAATCACATGGACGAGCGGAGCTTGGAGAGGGCATTAGGGAGATAGAAAAAGAAAGAGACAGAGCTGCAAGCTCAGGACCAAGGCAGGGAGAAAGCTCTGAGGTAGAGAGGCCTGGTAGGTAAGCGAAAGAGGGGGAATAGCAAAAACAGCTGATTGGATTGTTCCAATCTTAATGACAAAGATGTCAATGAGATTCCTGGACTTATTGTTGGAGGTGGAACTGATGGAGACAGGAAAGGGGACTCAAGCAGATGGCTTGCAGTAGAGTTTGGAAGGAGGGGAGGGGGTGTGAGGGATGTTATCTTTGCTGCACAATATGACCCTGGAACAGTGTGCAGGTTTGAGAACACATGTTTTATGTGGTGCAACCAGATGTGACAGTGGATGGCTGTCCACCACATCCTGCCTCTAACAAACCAACTCCATCATCCACCTTGTTGAAACCCTGACCCTTTACCCCGTCTCCCTCCCACACTCTCAGGCTGATGAATGAAATATACTCCTGTGGACAGTCTCACAAGAATTCAATCTTGTGAACATGTGCTTTATATCCAGGTAATTGAATGTCTTTCAGTTACCTGCTTACCTGTTGTTGTTGCTCCAGTGACGTTGAGATTGTGCAGAGAAAGTCCCAGAGACTGTCGGGATGAGGACGAGGAAGATGAGGTTGAAGATTGGGATTGGGTGCGCGTTGCTCCACTGCTACTTCCAGTCTCCGACTTCAAACGGTCATTTTCGGCTTTGAGAAGTTCAATCTCATTCTGCAATTGAGTAGAAATAATTCTGAGATAATTACCAGTGAGTGAAACTCTCTGAGTGTTTATTCTTTTGGGTGAATGTAAAAGATCCCAGGATTACTATTGGAAGAAGCACAGGGTCATGCCCCCTGGAGCTCTGGCCAATAGTAACCCATCTTTTAATCAACATCACAAAAACATTAGAGGATTAACAGCATGGAAACAGGTCCTTTAGCCCAGCTTGTGGGATCTTACTGTGTACATACTGGATCCAATGTTTTTATATTACACTGGCTGAATTCATCTCACAGAGTGGAATCTTACCAGAATATGTTTGTTCTGGTGAGAAAGCTGATGTGGAACTTTCCAATTCCTTTGGCCGGTTTTCTCTCCAGATTTTGTTCCTTTAGGAAAGTGTGGGTGTTTGTTCCATTACCCTAGCAGCATGGTCGGGGGGGCGGGGGGGAGGTGGGGGGGTGTGGGTGGTGTCTCTTAGCACTGGGTCCTGACTCCACTGAGATCAGAGAACAATGTTGAAGGGAATCCCGACCCACAGAAAAAAAATGTACCTCCCCACACCTCCCAGAGTCGGGGGAGCAGTGCGGAGGGGACAGTGTACGGGAGGGGCAGTGTAGGGTGGACAGTGTAGGGGGGGCAGTGGCTGACCACTGCTCTCTCCCCCCCCAGGCTATACCTTTGCAGTCCAGAGTGGATCCCGTTGATAGGGCCAATCTGCTGGAAAATCCATTGATGTGAGGTGTGGAAGTTTAATGGGGGGAGATCTGGTGAGGGCTGGGGGGGGTTGCTGTTTAATTATGTTTAAATTTATTAAATCAGGTTCTCGCCCTGAACACGATGATGTTGCCGGATGGGGAGAGTCAGGAATCGGGGCTCTCACTGGTGAGATTGGTGACTGACGGGTGTTACTGGATCTTATGCCCTCGCTGATCCCGCGGACGGAGTGTACAGGCTGAAGATCGCATGCATTGGTGCTGAAACATTTGATGAGGTCCCGAGAGGTGCCTAATTTTGGGGATTTACCTGCATCCTGTTCATTGCTTCCCGGATCTGGTCAAGGTGATGGGCAGAGCTGAGAGCTTCCAGCCGGATATCCGTGAGTTTCAGCTCTTTCTCCCGTAGCTCACTCTTAAGGTGCACAATAGCCTCAGCCTCGGTTTCCGTACACTCACAGATGCTAAAGTGTTGAAGCAAAGGAGTTTATCAGCCAGACTGTCTGACAGCTGCAAGTCTGAAGGATTAGGTGTAAAACAACACCAAAGTTCAATGTTTTCCACAACTCCACAAGCAATCAGACACTGTCACATTGTCTAATGACAGCAATACCACTTGAAGCAATTTCACAGGGTCAATGCTGAGGCAAACGGATTTCTACTTCCTCACTGATTGTATGTTCCTGGAGTAGATTCTTCCTGCCCTGTCCATGAGGTAACCTCAGGATCCTCCAGCAATCTCTCTGCCTTTAACATTCCACTCTCAGAAACCAGTCCACAGATAAGAAACAGGAGTGGGAACATTAGAACAATACAGCACAGTACAGGCCCTTTGGCCCTCGATGTTGCGCCAACCAGTGGAACCAATCAAATGACCCTCTAACCTTAACTATTCCAATGTTATCCATATGCCTATCCAATGACCATTTGAACGCCCTCAAAGTTGGCAAGGCTGAACATTATCCTCCACAGGATCTCTCTCACCCTCCTCTGGCATCACATTTTGGGCCAACTTTTCATATCCAGAATCTGGACAGCACAGAAATCACACATCTCATTCCCAAATCTGATCATTTTCCCGAGGACAGTGGGAGAATGGGGAAGTATGCAAGACGGATTTCAGTCAGCCTTTTGACCAGGTCCCACGTGATAAAGAAGTTAAGAGTTCACAGACAACAGAATAATATAGATAACGAGGAGGGTGGCTATGAATTACAGGATGGTACAGATGGGCTGGCCAGGTGGGTAGAACTGCAGCAAATGGAATTTAACTCTGAAAAGTATGAAGTGATGCATTTTGGGAGGACTAACGAGGCAAGGGCGCTTACAATGAACAGTCGGTTGCTAGGAAGTACAGAGGACCTGAGAGACTTTAGGGTGCATGTCCATTAAGGCAGCAGGATGGGTAGATAAGGTGGTTATAAATGCACATGGGCCTTCATTAGCCGAGACAATGAATATAAGAGCAAGGAGGTCATGATGGAGCTGAATAAAACGCTGGTGAGGTCACAGCTAGAGTACTGATTGCCACGCTATAGGAAGGATGTGATTGCACTGGAGGGGGTGCAGAGGAGATTCACCAGGATGCTGCCTGCAGTGGAGCTACAATAGAGGCTGTTTAGGCTGGGGTTGTTTCTCTTAGAGCAGAGCAGGCTGAGGGGTGAACCTGATCGAGATGTAGATAGGCTAGGCAGGAAGGAACTGTTCCCCTGAGCAGAGGGATCAATAACTAGGGGCAGAGATTTAAGGTGAGGGGCAACCTGTTTGAGATGTTCTAGATTATGAGGGGCATGGACAGGGTGGATAGAGAGCAGCAATTCCTCTTAGTTAAAGAATGAGTTATGAGGGGACACAAATTAAAAGTGAGGGATGGGAGGTTTAGGGGGATTTGAGGAAAATTGATTTTACCCAGAGGGTGGTAAGGCTCTGGAATGTGTTGCCTGGGAGGGTGATGGAGGCGGGATGCCTCATATCCTTTAAAAAGCATCTGGATGTGTACTTGGCACATCATAACATTCAGGGTTATGGACCAAGTGCTGGCAAGTGGGATTAGGTAGGAGGGTCAGGGCCTTCCATGCGTCCAGTGCAAACTTAATGGGCTGAAGGGCTTCTTCTGCACTGTAGGATTCTGTGATTTAGAGAGAATTTGAGAAAAATCCTTTTCACCTGCAAGACTGGGCGGAGAAGTGGCAGATGGCCTTCAAAGCGGATAAATGTGTAGTGGTCCATTTTGGCAGGACCAATGGGATGAAGGAGTACAATGTCAAGAGTAGGAGTCTTAGCAGTGTTGAGGAGCAGAAGGATTTTGGGATCCATAGGACTCTTAAATCGGCTTTGCAGGTGGAGGATGTGGTTAAGAAGGCGTATCAAGAGATTGAGTTTAGGAGTCGGGAGGTAATGCTGCAACTTTATAAGACCCTCGTCAGACCTCACTTGGAGTATTGTGTGCAGTTCTGGTCGCCTCATTACGGGAAGGATATGGAAGTTATTGAGAGAATGCAGAGGAGATTTACAAGGAATGGGAGGCATGCCTTATGAAGATAGGCTGAGAGAGCTGGGTCTCTTCTCCCTGGAGAGACAAAGGTTGAGAGGTGACCTGATAGAGGTTTATAAAATGTTGAGAGGCATAGATAGAGTGGATTCTCAGAGGCTATTTCCCAGGGCTGAAATGATCGCTGTGAGAGAACACAGGTTTAATGTGCTGGGGAGCAAGTACAGAGGAGATGTTAGGGGTAAGTTTTTCACTCAGAGGATGAATAAGTTTCCATGCTGATGAATTGTTGTCATCGCAAAATGATTTCTCTGAATCATCTCCAGAAATAACATTTTTAGTTACTTGTGTTGTGAACACTGCAACAAAAGACTTAGTTGAATCTGAGCTGCCTGATCATTGCGTCTACACTACTACATCACATTGATGCCGAATTAGTTCCAAGAGAAAAAGAGAAACAGAGAAATTCCAAATCATAATTCTAGGGTCAGGAACAGCCAACTCCAAAATGTTGAATACAACCAAAGAGGAATAGGCATCCTCCTGATCCACTTTCTTACTGACTCTGCATAACGACTAATGATGCACTGTACTGTGTCGAGAGTATTATCGATCTTATCTATAAGATTGTAATAATTTTTTGTTATGACCTCAAAAGTAAAGGGGGAGGGATGTTATATAGTTCAATAATTGCAGATTGCTTTAAGAGCCAGTCACATGATTTGATGATGATGTCATTAGGGTGTTGCATAGGCTGCTGTTTTAGTTCCTGTACAGGCAAGAGCACCTGAAATAAACTGGTTGTTAGTTTGAATCTACACGTGCAAATCACATCTTTCCTTTTTGTGTAAACCCACAACTCCTAATGTGGTTAAGATGTTACAGGTTAACCAATAAGAATTCCCTTATTCCTAGACTGAGTAGACAACAATCCAAGGCACAAGCACATGCAGCACACAGCAATTTACCGGGACCTGTGCTGATAGATCACGTGGCCATTCCTGCTCCCCCACAGGGCTTGCTGCTTGCTGCTATTGGGACTTGACTCAAATCTACTGCACAGACAGACAGGGAAATGAACAGACAACAGTTTGGTTACACTGGGCAAACAGAGACAAGCTGGCAGAGAATGGAGTATTTACAGAAACATACAAATGGCTTTATTCCTGAGTGAAGTTTAAAGTGGGTGATCCAATTTAGTTTGCATGTACAAATCTGTTAACTGGAAATCTACCACCCCTTAAAAGTCTAACTTAATTTGGAATTCTTGGTTTCATCAATAGTTTAGGAGATAGAGAGATGAGATATCTGTAGTTGAGAATGCTGATCAATTCTAAATATGCAACATGAGAATAATTTGCAGCTAATATTTTAGTATGTAGTTTGAGAATAATCCGAGATATCGAAGGAATATCTATTAATAATATCTTTAAAAATGAATTTATAACATGCCAGTTAAATGAAAGAAATTGTGTTTGTGTGATGTGAATTAGTATAATTAATGTTAGTTAGTTGAATCTCTGTAATTAATGATAAGAGAAAGCTTACTCAACCTTTCAGATTTGGAAATTGCATCATTGCAATTCTAATGTTACCACTAAAAACTGAAGAAACTTCAATAGTAATTGTCTTCCTGAAAAATGCCAGCACAAGTAAGGTGTAAATTATGCAACAAAATAAATGAGACCAAAAAGACCATAAGACATAGGAACAGAATTAAGCCATTCAGCCCATCGAGTTTGTTCCACCATTCTATCATGGTTGTTTTTTTTTCCTGCCTTTTCCCAAAACTCTTGATCCTCTTATTAATCAAGAACTTATCTATCTCTGAATTAAACACGCTCAATGACCTGGTCCTCCATAGCCTTCTGTGGCAAAGAGTTTTGCACAGTCACCACTCTCTGGCTGAAGAAATTCCTCTTCATCTCTGTTTTAAAGGATCATCTCTTTAACCTGAGGTTGTGCTCTCTGGTTCCAGATTTTCCTACTAGTGGAAACATCCTCTCCACAAGCACTCTATCCAGGCCTCGCAGAATCCTATAAGTTTCAATAAGATCCTCTGTTTATCCTTCTAAATTCCAACGAGTACAGCCCCCGAGTCCTGAGCTGTTCCTAATATGACAAGCTCTTTATTCCAGGGACCATCCCTGTGAACCTCCTCTGGACCCTTTCCAAAGCCAGTGCATCCTTCCTGGGATATGGGGCCCAAAACTGCTTACATTACTCGAAAGGGGGTCTGACCAGAGCCTTATACAGCCTCAGAAATACAACCCTGCTCTTGTATTCTAACCCTCTCAACATGAATGCTAACAATGAATTTGCCTTCCTAACTGCCAACTGAACCTGCATATTAACCTTTAAAGAATCTTGAACAATGATTCCCAAATCCCTTTGTGTTTCTGCAGCATTTCCCTATTTAGAAAATAGTCTATGTCTCCATTCCTCCTTCCAAAGTGTGGAACCTCACACTTTTCCACATTATATTCCATCTGCCACTTCTTTGCCCACTCTCCTAACCTGTCCATATCCTTCTGCAGCCCCCCACCCCTTCCGCTTCCTCAACACTATCTGTCTCTCTACATATTTTTGTATCATCTGCAAACTTAGCAATAATGACTTCAGTTCCTTCCTTCAAATCGTTGATATATATTGTGAAAAGTTGTGGTCCCAGTACTGAGACACACTAATCACCAGCTGCCATCCTGAAAAAGACCCCTTTATCCCCATTCTCTGCCTTCTGCCAGTCAGCCAATCTGAGATCATAGAATCCTACAATGCAGAAACAGGCTCTTTGGCCCATCAAGTCTGCACCAAACAATCCCACCCAGGCTCTACCCCATTTTCCTATATATTATATCCACTAATCCCTCTAACCTACACATCCCTGGACATTAAGGGACAATTTCTTAGCATGGCCAATTAACCTAACCTGCACAGCTTTGGACTTCTTCGATCCATGTCAGGATCTTACCCTTAACACCACGGTCTCTTAACTTATTTAACAGTCTCCTATGCAGCACGTTGTCAAAGGCCTTCTGAAAATCTAAATAAATCGTGTCCACTAGTTCTCCTTTATCTAACTTCCTTGTTACATAGAACATAGAACATAGAACATTACAGCACAGAACAGGCCCTTCGGCCTTCGATGTTGCGCCGACCAATATAAAAAGCAATGCCCCCCAAACTAAACCATTCCCTTCTCTTCCATATACTTATCAACTAACCTCTTAAACGCCACCAAACTTGGCGCATCTACAACAGCTGCAGGCAGGGCATTCCACTCCCTAATCACTCTTTGAGTAAAGAACCTACCTCTGATATCCGTCCTATAACTATCACCCCTTAATTTAAAGCTGTGTCCCCTCGTGTTACCTCCTCAAAGAACTCGAACAGATTTGTTAGACATGACCCTCCCCTTGATAAAGCCCGTGCTGACTCAGTCCTACTTTATCGTGCATTTCCAAGTACTCTGCGATCTCATCTTTAATAATGGACTCTAAAATCTTGCCAATGATTGAAGTCAGGCTAACCGGTCTATAACTCCCCATCTGCTGCCTCCCTCCCTTCTTAAACAGCGGTGTTACATTCACTACTTTCCAGTCCTCTGGGAGCCTCCCTGCCTGCAGTGATTCCTGAAAGATCACCACCAATGCCTCCACAATTTCCTCCGCTTTCTCTTTTCGAACCCTGGGATACAGTCCATCCGGTCCAGGTGATTTATCCAACTTCTGACCTTTCAGTTTCCCCAGAACCTTTTCCTTAGTGATGGTCAGCACACTCATCTCTGCCCCCTGACTCTCCTGGAGCTCTGATATCCCACTGGTGTTTTCCACCGTGAAGACTGATGCAAAGTAAGTATTCAGTTCCTCTGCATTGCTTTGTATCCTATTATTACTTCTCCAGCCTCATTTTCCAGTGTCCAATGTTTGGTTTTGCCTCTCTCTTACCTTTTATATATTGAAAAAACTCTTATCTCCTTTTATATTACTAGCTAGCTTACACTCATTTCATCTCCTCCCCCCTCATTGCTTTTTTAGTTGTCTTCTGTTTGCTTTTAAAGGCTTCCCAATCCTCTGTCTTCCCACTAATCCTTGCCACTTTGTCTGCTTTCTCTTTGTGTTGATGCTGTCCTTGACTTCCCTCATCAGCGATAGATGCCTCGTCCTCCCCTTAGCATATTTCAACATAGAACATAGAACATTACAGCGCAGTACAGGCCCTTCGGCCCTCGATGTTGCGCCGGCCAGTGGACCCTCTAACCTAAACTATTCCAATGTCATCCATATGCCTATCCACCGAACATTTGAATGCCCCCAAAGTAGGCGAGTCCACAACTGCTGCTGGCAGGGCATTCCACGCTCTCACCACCCTCTGTGTAAAGAACCTGCCTCTGACATCCGTCCTATAACTACCACCTCTTAATTTAAAGTTATGTCCCCTCGTGTTGGTCATCACCATCCGAGGAAAAAGGCTCTCATTATCCACCCTATCCAATCCCTTGATCATCGTATACGCCTCAATTAGGTCACCGCGTAACCTCCTTCTCTCTAATGAAAATAACCTCAGGTCCCTCAGCCTTTCCTCATAAGGCCTTCCCTCCATACCAGGCAACATCCTGGTAAACCTCCTCTGCACCCTTTCCAATGCTTCCACATCTTTCTTATAATGCGGCGACCAGAACTGTACGCAATACTCCAAGTGCGGCCGCACCTCTTTCCTCCTCTTTGGGATGAATTTCTGTTGTGCCTCCTGAATAACCCCTAAAAACTCCTGCCATTGCTGTTCCACTGTCTTCCCTGTTCGGCTCCCTTTCCAATAACTCTGGTCAGCTCCTCTCTCATGTCTTTATAATTACCTTTATTTAATTGTAATACTGTTACATCTGATTCCAGCTTCTCCCTCTCTGCAATTCTATCATATTGTAGTCACTGCTCCAAAAACCATCTCTTAGACATTCCACAAATTCCTTTTCTTGGGATTCACTACCTACCTGATTTTCCCAGTCCACCTGCATATTGAAGACCCCATGATTATTGTAATATTGCCTTTTTTATTTGCATTTTCTATCTCCTGATTTATTTTCTACCTCACATCCTGACGACTGCTGGAGAACCTGTACACAACTCCCATCAGGGTCTTTTTACCTTTGTGATTCCTCATCTCCACTCCCAGAGATTCTGTGCCTTCTGATCCTATAATCGCTTCTTGCTTTCAATTTAACTTCATTCCTTACTAACAATACAACACTGTCCCTTTTGCCCATCTGCCTGTCCTTCCAATCAGACACATACCCTTGGATATTTAGATCCCAGCCCTGATCTCCTTGTAACTACATTTCTGTGATACCCACAACAATTCAAGCTCATTTACCTTGTTCTGTATACTTACATATTTAGGTACAACACCCTCTGTCCTATATTGACCACCTCCCTTCTTGTACCGTCACCTTTTTTTGCTCTGTCTGAGGTTCAATTCCTGCCATCTTCTCCATTCTATTACATGGTCTGAAAACTTTACTAATTTATCCATGCATATCCAAGCTGGGGATAATGCCAAAAGATAAGGCACCTTCATTTGATATTAGAGCCAGTTTAAACTGGTTAGAGAAGTGCTAAATCATAAGAACCATTTTTGGGAGAGAACTTCCATAAAATAAACAGACAAATGACAGATCAATATTTTAAGTGTCAGATTATAATTCCAGATCAAAATTATCAAAAATAAATTGACATGTTGATTAAATTAATTACTTGCGAGTATTTGGAGATAACTGAGATGACCAAACTGTTAAATTGATCAAGTTTCTGCTCTGAAAACGGAGATCTCCGGAGAAAGCTCAGTGGTGCTATTGTGTCTTTAAACCTACTTGGATCTCTCATTCAGTCGAAGATTCTGTTTTGCTATTGTATGTTTTTTGTTTTGTATTCTCTATGTTTTGATAAAACTAAATTTAAAAATAAAACTTCATTATTCTTTAAAGACTAAGTTTCATTTATCTTTGCAAGAGTTTACTTATCAAAGTTGCTTTTTAGAACTTGCTAAAGTAATCCCAGCCATTGTAATATAATTCCCTACTATATTAACCATGTTTCACCATTTCTAAGCCTTAATTCTCTGAATGTTTCCTGTGAAGCACTTTAGAATTTCCGGAGATGGTGCACAATAACAGAAATCCTTTCTTGATGGTTTTGCTTAGTTGGGAAAATGGTTAAACACAGCAAGACTGCACAAACATCAATGAGGTAAATGGCTAGTTTTAGTCTAACTGGTTTCCAGATAAAGATTGACCAAGACACCCAGGAAAACTAATCCCTATCCCACCCTGACTCTTTCTAAAGAAACTCTTGATGTTCACCTGAGGGACCGGGTCTTATCTGAAAGAGAACCACCCCCCCACCCCACCCCCATATTAACACGGCACTCTGTCACTACCGCACTGACAGAGAGTCATAGAATCCCACAGAAGGAGGCTATTCAACCCATCGAGTCTGCACTGACAATAATCTCACCTTAACTCTGTAACTCCATGTATTTATCCTGTTAATCCCCCTGACATTAAGGGACAATTTAGCATGGCCAATCCATATTTTTGGATTGTGGAAGGAAACTGGAGCACCCGGAGGAAACCCACACAGACATAGGGAAAATGTACAAACTCCACACAGACAGTGACCTGAGGCTGGAATGGAACCTGGGTCCCAAGCACCGTGCTGACATGTAGTTATCTGCCAAGTCCCTAGAGTGGAGAATGAGTTCCCAAACAGCTATCTGTGCAAGAAATCAAATGTTTTCTATTAAAAGGGTGACATCTTGACCAGTTTTTCACCTCAATTTCCAACCAATACATTCTATCCATCTTTAATATAGGATTTGGTGACATATGCAGTTCCATTCTAAAATCAACTTTAATCCCAAACATGTCAATCATTCCTTCTTACCCAATGTTTAAATCACGACACAGGCAATAGGGTCAGAATGGGTTAACGGGGAAGTGTGACACCGTTGTTTGTTGGGGTTCCCAATGGTGAGTCTCTCCCCCTTCCACTACTATGCACCCACTCGATTGGTAGTGGGGCCAACAGGTTATCCACCAGGATGGACACAGGAGGGTGGCAGGACCCTCACCCAGCACCCTCTTACAGAAGAAAGTAGCCCCCTCCTCACCCCCACTCCAAACTCATTGCCAGTGGTGAAGGGAGGGGCATTAAATTCTGCCCAATGTTTTGATTGTTGAGGATCCCAGGGTTGTTCTGGAGAGTTAGTAATCCCTATCCAAGGGACCCCTCAGCCCTCTCTCCCATCACAGCAGAGAGCAATAGGAGCAAAATATTTATTCGGATGCTTAGGGTAGATTTACACATTTGTAAATCTTATTGGGGATATTTGAATCACAGATTTATTTTGCACACTCGATCTCGCTGAACACTTACGCCGATGTTGACTGGGATGGTTTCAGAGATCCAGAGTCTGTTGAATCCTGCAGTGATTTGGGGGACACTGGTAATGAGGAATCTGTAATTTCTTCAATGTCTGAGTGCGAGAGATTGGGTTTTGATGATTTCTTTTTACCAAACGCTTGCTTGAACGAGCTTCTCAACTGGAATGGAAAATGTCAAAAGCTGAAGAACGTCCTTCATTAATGTGTGTGCAAACATTTCTTCCTGACATTTTCAAACACTTAATTTAACACTACGGTGCCTCAGAGTCATCTCAATGATCATCGCTCTTACACAGAAGAACAAAATGCAATAGGCCAGTGTTTTACAATGTGTTCAGTCTTTCCAAAGCTATCATTTTGTGGTTTGTAATTTATAAAGGCAAAACATATAATTACATGGGGTGAACTACACCGTCTGAAACACAGGGTTAGTCTCAAATGCTGAATGTAATTGAAAGGAATAGCAGTAATACTGAAACACTCTGTTGGATAAAGGGATGGCATTAATCCCACCGATGAAGAAGCCCCTTCCAGCACCAGTAAGATGTTGGGTAACCGATTGTCCCTAACACACTAACCCAAACCCTTCTCCCTTGCCGGCTGGGGAATCAGGGAGAGTGATGGAAATCTCTGTTGTCCCCAGGCAGGATTGTACAGCCTCGCTCGGGTGAGACCATAAAGTCCCAGTCACAGTGTCTGTTCCGAGTTTGGGGGCTGGGTGAAGGGTAGCCCCGACAGCAAATAGAAAAATGTGATCTCGTGAAAAACATTTAATATTTCAGCCAGAAAGTCATTTTACATTAGAAAGAGCCAAATTAATTCTTTAACATCAACAGCATTTGAGGGTTTGAGCAATAGATGCAGAGGGGATGTGATGAAGAACATTTTATTTCACACAGTAAGGGTGGTGGAAGCGGAGATGATTAATGATTTCAACAAGAAATTCCCTTGCAGAGCAGATAGAGCAGGAATGGGAATGATTGGATTGTTTGACAGCCACCTGGAACTCAGCGGGCCAAATGGTCTTTGTTTGGCACCTTGGAATGAATTCAACACACTGTACAATTTGGAACCATTGAGTATAGGATTGTTAATATTTACCAGTTAATCAGAAAGTGAGAGGGTAGTTATTACAGCTTCACTGAGCAAACTTCTTTTTATAATGGAATCTAGCGAGACTTGCACAACCCGACCATTTTGTTTGAATATATTCAAATTACTCCCAAAGTGTTGACCACTGCTCAATTGTACATTCCTGTTAAGGAATAGTTCCGACAGTGAGTCCTGGTCAGGATATTTATCGTTAACACACGCTCACTTTAAATGAAATGATTTCCTTTAGAAAACCAAGCAATATTTCACTGACAGCACATTGAGTGAGGTGCATCAGTTTACAACCTGATTCACAATGTCACAGCTAAAGATTCAAGCACTAACTCATTTAACTTTATTGCAAGTTGCGTGTAAGAGCAGCTCTGAAATTATCTACTTTAACTGTGCAATTATTGTTCTTGATTTCTCCACCAGTAGCAATAGTTTGTTCCTCTGTAGCAGGCCTATCACATTCAAGATTGATGCAAGGCTTCAAGGATTAAATTATGAAGGCATTTTCATAGGATCATCATATCTCAACAGTACAGAAGGAGGCCATCTGGCCCATTGAGTCTGCCCCAATTGTTTGGCAGACTATCTTACCCATGCCTACCCCATTCCTTATAACTCCACATATTACATAGAACATAGAACATAGAACATTACAGCACAGAACAGGCCCTTCGGCCTTCGATGTTGTGCCGACCAAAATAAAAAGCAATGCCCCTCCAAACTAAACCATTCCCTTCTCTTCCATATACTTATCAAATAACCTCTTAAACGCCACCAAACTTGGCGCATCTACAACAGCTGCAGGCAGGGCATTCCACTCCCTAATCACTCTTTGAGTAAAGAACCTACCTCTGAAATCCGTCCTATAACTCATACCCCTTAATTTAAAGCTGTGTCCCCTCGTGCTAGCTTTCTCCATCCTAGGAAAAAGGCTATCACTGTCCACCCTATCTAAACCTCTAATCATCTTATATCTATCTATATTGACCTTGCTAAACTCCCTAACCCATACATCTTGGGATACTAAGGGTAATATAGCATGGCCAATCCACCTAAATGACTCACCTTCGGAATGTGAAAGAAACCAGAGCATCAGGAGGAAACCCACACAGACACGAGGAGAATATGCAAACTACACACAGACAGTGACCCGAGCTGAGAATTGAACCCCGCTCCCTGGCACTGTGAGGCAGAATACTAGATACTGGATTCTCACCAAGTCCGGTTGACTTGGGAACATTTTAGAAATGGTGGGCCAGTTGCATTTCTGGGATTCCCCACCCCATTCCCAGATTAAGTGATTTTTGGGAGTGCCCTGAAAGGGGACTGTTTTCCGTGAGAAGCCCATACCCAGGGCTCATGACCTGGCCAGTCCCAGTGCAGAGATGGGTAAATCCTATCCCTTTTCAATTTTCATGATGGAGTCTGGCCTGGTTTTTAAAGGTTGATGGGTCATGGCCTTTTAGAGGCTGTGGATCTTTGTGCGCATGAAAGATCTTTTAAAAATCCAACAATTGTCCCTAATGTTCCTGTACTAAACTCTGCATTTCCACCTTTCAGTGGCACCTAATGTCTTCATGCCAAGTTGATTCATGCACATTGACATATTGTACACTTGATAGAACCAATGAACATCACTGTGTAACCAAAAGAGAACCCTGTAATACCACTGTATAAAATGAGGTGTGCAAAAAAAAGGTGACTCTTTGATTACTTTCCCTAATGCTTAAGGTAATGCCAGGACAAGCTAGCAAAACTGTTAATCATTCATGACCTTTGAGGTTTCAGAATCCACAAACCACAAATACTTGAAACCACTTACTTATGTCAACAAACATTGTGAAATTGACCACAAAGATCAGAAAGCCTGATCTGCCAATCAAACAATGTTTTCTTTAAGAAGCAAGAGTTATTCTAATAAATGCCTGGGTTTTCAGCAGAAGTGTACATAATGAGTAAGCTTATTATGCTTGGCTGAGAACCAGGCATCTATTAGAATAAACATGCATCTCAGGGGAAGTAATCAAAGGATTAATTTTTTCAAAGTTTTTTTATATATATATTCCATTTTACATTGTGTTGTTTATTGGTTCTAGAATGTGTGCAGTGGATCAATGGGCATGGAAATGCCAGAATTTTAGACAGAAGATGAAGGGGCATAGGAGGTGAGTGGAAGGGTAAAGTCAAGCATAGGGGCATGAGGGGCCTGAGGGGGTGGTGGGTAAGTGGATGCAGAATGGGTGAGGTCTAGATTTCTATGTGTTCTTTCCACTGGGACAAAGTGCTAAGACACTGAGGTAGACCTTTCTAAACAGCTCGCCTCTGCATCCAACAGCCCTTGGCTGCCTCCACACATCTTCCTGGATGGGCTGGCCCAATGTACAGCTCCCCCATCCCACTCCCCAGCCAATGAAGATCCCATCTTGGTGGGCACTTTCTCCTGCAGTGGGCAGGGCGAGCTGGGAATTTTCCCAATTCCCCCTCCCCATCTCAAGTATGGAAATCCAGGCCGTCAACTCTTTCCAAAGATACTGCTAAACATCTGAGCTTTCCTGCCGTTTTTACTGCTTTTATTCATGTTTTTGTTTCCAGCGCATCTTAACAAATAGATAGATTCTTCATTAAAAAGGGATTATGGGGAAAAGGCAGGAGATTGGGGATGAGAAAGATATCAGCCATGATTGAATGGCAGAACAGACTCAATGGGCCGAGTGTCCTCATTCTGCCCCTCTGTCCTTTGGTCTTAATCAGATGCAGAATAATGAGGACATTCGAGGTTTCTGCTCCAAATAAACTTCACTCGCTCAGAGTGGAAATTCTGAATTGGCTGCTGGTGATTGGTTGTCATTATCTGCCTGTTGTAAAGGTGGGTTTTTAATTGGTAGGGATAAGTGGGGATTCGCGCCCTACAATTGGAGCAGAGCTGGATTTGTATCGAAACCGGCCATCCAGATGCCTGAGCTCCAGGCAGCCAATAGGAGCAGACTGGGAGGTACAGGATAGGTCTAGACAGCAGCCAACACAAAGGAAGAAAAGCCATTGGTCCACTGAATGAAGCATGGTTACTGGTGGACTGTGGGGAAAGCAGGCCACTGAGTAACATTTCTTAAACATGAGAAGCTCGGTGTGCTGTATATTCACCTTGTTTCCTTTACCACAGTTTACATTTACGATGGAAAGAGGAGGAATTAAAGGTCAGAAGATAAAAAGAATCTTAAAATTTAAAAAAAAAATTATTGATCACTGTAGTAGGTGTACAGGATTTGATATCAAACTGTTTTCAGGGAGAGATTAACTGCACCAATTTAACAGCAAAGGGAATCGTTATATGTGCATCATTTTACCTCAGAGAAATAATTCTTTTTACAATTTCTCTCAAACCTTATCTGCAAAGCAAATGTCCTCTAGATGCAGTTACAGTATCCCAAAAAGGAAGGCTGTTCAGCCCACTCTGCTTGTTTCAGTACTAGCCCTTTCAGTGGAGCTATCTATTCAAACCTCCTCACCAATTCCTTTATCTTTGCCTTTGTGGCACAACTCTGGTCTCACAAAGATACAAAAATCTGTGATCTTTTGTATAACTGACTCAAAAACAGCTTATTCCCTACTGCCAGACTTTTGAATGGACTATTTTGCACTAAGCTGATCTTTTTCTACACTATAACTATTACTGTAACACTACATTCTGCACTCTCTCCTTTCTTTCTCTGTGGGTGGCATAGTGGTTAGTACTGCTGCCTCATAGCACCAGGTACCCGGGTTTGATTCCTGGTTTAGATCTGTACGTTCTCTCTGTGTATGCATGAGTTTCCTCCAGGCGCTCTGGTTTTCTCCCACTGTATGAAAGACATGTTGGTTAGGTAGATTGGCCATGTTAAATTGTCCCTCAGTGTACCCAAACAGGCACCAGAACATGGCGACTAGGGGCTTTTCGTAGTAACTTCATTGTAGTGTTAATGTAAGCCTGTTTGTGACCCTAATAAATAAACTATGAACAGTATGTTTTTTTCGTATAGTGCACAAGAAACAATATTTTTCACTGTATATTAATACATGTGACAGTAATAAATCAAATCAAATCACAAAGATACCTAAACCTTTACTTCTACCACCTCCTGCAGCCCTATTACCATGTCTGTGCTTTCTAGGACTCAACTCATTTCCAGGGTTGTGGAGTCATTGCAGAGAAAATGGGACTAACTGGATACCTTCTGTAGTTAAGGAGGCAAATGGGACTCACTTTTTTTATCCATTCTGGTGTAGAGTATAAGAGCAAAGAAGCAACATTGGAGTTATACAGAGCATTGGTTAGGCAACTTAACAGAAATGATCAAATCCCTATGGTTGAGGATCTGAGTCTGTACTCATTGGAGCTTAAAAGGATGAAGTATGTTCTTATTGAAGCTTATAGGATACTGCGAGGCCTGAAAAGAATGGACATGGAGAGGATATTTCCACTAGTAGGAACAACTAGAACCAAAGGGC
The DNA here is from genome assembly GCA_024679065.1 of Sphyrna mokarran. Lineage (NCBI taxonomy): Eukaryota > Metazoa > Chordata > Chondrichthyes > Carcharhiniformes > Carcharhinidae > Sphyrna > Sphyrna mokarran. Next base: position 1,872,649 of record JAGIQG010000008.1, on the reverse strand, counting down.
ACAGCCTCGGGCTAAAGAAATGATCCTTTAAAACAGAGATAAGGAGGAATTTCTTCAGCTAATGTCACAGTCGCCCATTGCCAGATTCATTGAATTCAACCTGACAACTTTCTGCTTTTGAATTGAAGATTATGTGGTTGGATTTGACAGTGTGCTGTAATCCTCACTCCCCTGCCTAAAGTCTCATTCCAGGAAAGGAAGCACTGCCTTGCACCCATTTAACAGCTGATTGGCCATAAATAGACTGCAGATGGGATGTCTGCCCCTCAGCAATCCACTTTGTTCCTTGGAGGGTGGATCACTCTACACACTCCTCCCACAGCACTGGTAAATTGCAGTGAGCTCAATGGATGGAGGATAGGAAGCAGAAAACTACTGGCCAGTGTTAATGTGGGCTAGTGGCCAGGTCACACTAAATCCAGCCCATGTGATCTCTAGGGACAGTGATCAATTGGTGGACCAGACTGCTCCCTACACATCAGAAAATACTTCATTGACGGAGCAGAATTCTAGAACATTCTAATGTCAGGATAGGCAGTATGGAAATATGGGTTTCTAAAATAACTATTAGGTTACTGCATTATATCCTTCAGATCGTGGTGGCATAGGAGTAGTGTCACTGGACCAGTATTCCAGAGTCCAAAGGCAATGCTCTGGAGATCCAAATTCAAATCCCATCGCAGATTGTGAAATAAAAATGTGGAATTAAAAGTCTACTGATGACCATGAAACCATTGTAAAAACCCAGCTGGTTCACTAATGTCCTTCAGGGAAGGAAATCTGTCAAAGTTACAATTATTCAGAATAATTATAGTTCGAATGTTGTCCATTGGAATGAGTGTCAATTGGCTATGACCAATTTTGGTTGATTTTTGGTGCCACATTAACAATATCAAAATGAACTCTTGGCCGCAGGGAAATGAACAAAAAGTATTCAAAGCAAATATGTTTCACTTGCTCTTTGTCAATCTGATAGATATTTGTCTTTTTGAACAAACTGATAACTTGTGAATTTATTTTATCAGAATTTCACCATATTGATTTGGAAAGTTCTTCAAACAGATGAAGAACCAAACCGTTTATTGCCAACAAATTCACTCTGAAAAGGATTAAACCTACCCAACTCTGTTTCTTCTTCTTTTTCTTGGAATCAATGTCATTCGCGCTGCCAATACTGGAATGGCTGGTCGCGCTGTTGATACTTGACACACTGTCTGATGAATGCTGTCTTCTGATCCGCATATCTACCAAGATAAATGATTAATATTCTCAGCAACGAGAGAGAGTTTCTGTTAGTGACACACTGAGGGGCAAAGGATGGGGAAGGGAGAAAGGTCATCAGCATTGTCAGGAAGTCATGAGAGGGTCACTGATGTGTGGCATTTTCCTCCCCAGGAAGTAACGGAGGCTGGATTTTTGAATATATTTGAAGCAGAGTTACATAGATTTTTGATAGACAGAGGGTAAGGGGGTCACAGTGGTGGGGAGAAGTGAGCAGAGGTGGGGTGGGATGTGGTGGTTGTTGGCAAAAGGAGAATGGAGATGAGACCACAGTCGGATCAGCCCTGATCTTACGGAATGTTGGGGCAGGCTCAAAGGGCTGAATGACCTATTCCTGCTCCCATGTTTCTAAGTACAGACCTGGTAATGTCAATTTTCAAGGTCTACGAAGGAGCAGAGGCTGAGGGGGGTTGATTGCTGCTTCAGCACCGCCCCCACCCTCCCCAACCAGCAGGGTTTCTTAGGCCTTTCCCAGCCTTCCATTTGTTTGCCGAGTGGGATTTCAGTGGGAAAGTCGGTAGCCAGCGAGCTGCCCTCCTGTCTGGCACAACAACCTGCCAAAAGAATCAGAAAATTCTGGCCAAAGGACCAGCTTATATAAATAGTCTCCAAGTGTGAGACTGCTTCAAATTGGTCAATGATTCAGTTGTCTAGTTGCTGGTACTGAGGATGTTGGAGATTCACAGATTCACTTCAGAAATATCGAGATTAGAGGGATGAATTATGGGAATAGGTTATATAAATGTGGTAGGGTGACACAGTGGTTAGCACTGCAGCCTCAGAGTGCCAGAGATCCTGACTCAATTTCGGCCTCAGGTGACTGCGTGGAGTTTGCGTGTTCTCCCTGTGTCTCCACAAGTTTCCTCTGGGTGCTACAGTTTCCTCCCACACTTCAAAGATTTGTGGGTTAAATTGATTAGCAACGTCAAATTGCTCCTTAGTAATGGGGGGATTAAATACATGGAGTTGCGTATATAAGGCCTGGATGGGGATTGTTGTCAGTACAGGCTTGATGGACCGAATACCCTCTTTCTGCACTGTCGAGATTCAATGATTCTATTCTATGATTCTATGTACATCCTTGAGTTCAGAAGTTTATGGGGGTAATCTGATCAAGGATTTTAAAAGAGTGAATTGGGGAGAGGCAGAGAAATCATTTCCTCTGGTAGGGGATGTCTGCAACAAAGTTAATTAATCCCCAAACTGGCAACAGGCCGTTCAGGACCAATATCAGGTCTCAGTTCCTCACACAAAATGCAATGGAAATCTGGGACATTTTCTCCAGGAGGCTGGGAATACTGGGAACAGCTGGAATTGCCAAACCTGAGGTTGTTTTTCTTTGCTAGGTTAATGTTGCAAAGTTGAGTAATTGTAAATTCAGAAGCACAATGTTAGAATTTGGTGTCTGTAAAATTATTTTTAAAAATTGTAAAATGGTCCTTTTAAAAGATGGTGTTTTTTTCTGCTTAGAGAGTTAAACAAAATGCAGCTGCACACAGAGGTCCCAGAATGAAACATTTGTATCACAAGGCCATGCAACAGGGGTTGCCTTGGAAACAGGCTTTCAAGCTTTTCAAATGTTTTGAATTCAGCCAATCAATTTGAATCAGAATGGGTTTTTGAATTTAGCCAGATTAAATCAGGCACGTGTATACCAGAAACCTATTAGATTTGAATTTGATGGTTTTGACAACCTGAGATGATCCTATTGTGAGGGATGTTGATTATCATCACGGGTATAAAGGAAGAGGGTAGTGGGACAATAAGCAGAGAGAACTGCGACCTGCCAGAGTAACAGCCTCATTTATAGCTTAATAGAAAGGACCATTTTAATAAAGAAAGGTTCCAAAGAAGACAGAAGTTCCAGACAGAAGAATCAACAGAGAAAACTCAGAATATTCCAGAAGATGTCAAATCTGGTTGTAATTTAGAGAGTGATGAAAATTCTATTTTTTTATTTATAAGTGAGAATTGTAGTTATTTAAACAGCATTCCATTAAAATAGTGGTTTATTCGGTTTATAAATAGTTTAGTCGACTTGCTCACTGTTAGTTAGATAAATAAAACATGACTTGTTGAATTTAGAGAGAGAATCAGGGAGTTATGTTGATTTGGCCATTTGCTGAAAAGCCAATTGCTTTATTTCTCGCACATCTTTGACAGGTGATGAGGTGAGGTAGTCCTCTTTGAGTGGTTAGGTGTTCATTCTCAGGGGGGGGATCAATTTCCACTTTGTAAGAGTTTGGATGAGAGGAAAGATGGAGTGAAGCAGGTAAATGGACTTGAGATATAGATCAGCTATGATCTAATTGGGGCAGGCTTGAGGTGGGTATGTTTTCAGGCTGCGTACCTTTGTTCACGTGATCTGGGCCGTTCAGCGCTCCCTGTATGGCAGCTTGAGCAGCAGAATTCTGTGTCTTCAGCATTTCGATGGTCTCTCTCAACTCTGTCAATTCCGACTCCTATAGGGAACAGTTCATCAGAGAAATGGGAGACTGTTTTGCTCCAGTTATAGAGACAGGGTTTCCTTTTCCCAGATACCCCCTCACCCCACAGAGACATTTGGGATCTTCCATGTCAGAAATACACACTCAAGAGCATGGCCAACATTCACCCAGTTACACCTCTGCTTCACTGGCCTGCAGGGTCTAAAATCCAATCAGGGGCAGTTTGAGAATTTTAATTCATTCTTGAAAAAAGCTGGAAATAAGAATCTGTTGTCAGTAAAAAAAAACACACCTGTGTCTTCTTGATAGTTAGAATCTTTGATAAGACTTATTGGCAGTGAGGATATTTCAAAAATTAAAATGGGTTAACTTAAATCTTTGCTGGAAACTACAATATACAAATCAAACAGCCCAGGAGACACTCACACTCTGAGAATACTCATGGTGTAATGTAGGTGTGAAACTGGGTGGCCTCATTGTGATTGTTCACTGAGAGCCCAGACTCATAATAAAAACTCAGTGGAGAGATTTGTCTTGACAACCGGAGAAAATTCCTAACATTGCTTGATTGACATCTTTAAATGGTCATAGTTTATTCCTGTGATCTCTTTTGTCAATGTATATTAGCATAAGATAATGCGGTATGAAGTGCTTGAAGGTAGTTATTGATGCATTATTGGTCTGTTTGATGGACATTTTATAAGATTCCTTTCTCAGAATGAGTTTTGTGAATGGGTATTTATATTTCTGAGAAGTTCCACCCATTGCCATTTCAGCATGTGGCTAACTTAAAAGCAAAATACTACAGATGCTCGAAATGTGAAATAAAAACAGAAAACTCTCTCTGAGTCACACTGACTCAAAATGTTAACTCTGTTTTCCTCTCTCCAGGGATGCTGTTGGATATTCTAAGTTTTTCCAGAGTTTTCTGTTTGGTGATGTCACTGTACCGCGCTCTGTTTTATGTGTAATGTATACCACATGATTTAGCAGGAAGTTTGGGCATGAGTTGTGCATGGAAATGGCACGAACAGTGGGTAGGGTGGTAAGGGGATGTGAGGAGTAAAGGATAAAGGGCTTAACAGCCATCTATTCAACTGGGTGGAAGTCCCAGCAAACAGGGACAGGCAATTCAATCAGGCTAACTTGGCACTCAGCCAATGACAAAGTCCCCTGTACTCTGCTTCCGCGGTCAGCAGGTCAGAATCGATCCCAAACATACTCCATCCCCTCCCCACCAAATTGGTAATTGTGATATTAGGGAGCCCATTCTACCAAAGGCAGATTCAGCGAGGTGGGAGGTTTCCTGACCTGAGCCACTCACCTCGGCAGTGAAAACTGGGACAACTGAGATGAGTTTGGGATTGCTCAAGCAATGAGCTAGCTCAGATATAGTGGGGGACGAATGGCCTCCTCTGCACTGTAAACCTCTTTAGTCCCACATTTCCTTTTTCAATCTATAGCCGACAATTTGTTGACACTCAGTTATCATTAAAGTGAGGAAAAGAGACCTTTCAGGGTTAAAAATGTCGCTCCAGCTGACTCATTACAGTCAGTCTAATGGTCACTAGACAGTGCTGAGGTTGCCCAGGATGACTCACCTTCTGCTCTGCGGTCATGGTTAGATTCTGCAGCCGTGAGGTCATGTTACTTAAACTCTGTTCAAAGGCAGCCACCAGGTGAGCCTGAGAATACAGAATTAAAAATAGTTACACCAGAATTTACCAGCTTCTTCTCCTCAATCTGTTCCTTCTCAATGATACAGCTGAGATTGGGAAGTCAAGCTCTGAGTTATATTCACATTGTTCTCTCACTCCACAACTGTAATGTTTAACAAGCACATGAAATTTATAAACAAGTGTAAAGGACACATGCCCCTGTCTATATCAACAGGATAAAACAGAAAGGGTCGAGAGATTCAGGTTTTTAGATATACAGATCACCAACAACCTGTCCTGGTTCCCCCCCATGGTGACACTATAATTAAGAAAGCCCACCAATGCCCCTACTTTCTCAGAAGACCAAGGAAATTTGCAATGTCAGCTATGACACTCATCAACTTTTACAGATGCCCCATAGAAAGCATTCTTTCTGGTTGTATCACAGCTTGGTCTGGCCTTCTGCTCTGCCCAAGACCGCAAGGAACTACAAAAGATCATGAATGTCGCCCAATCCATCATGCAAACCAGCCTCCCATCTACTGACTCTGTCTACACTTCCTGCTGATACGGAAAAGCAGCCAGCATAATGAAGACTCCACACATCCCGGACATTCTGTCTTCTACCTTCGTCTGTCGGGAAAAAAGATACAAAGATCTGAGGTCCCGTACCAACTGACTTAAGAACACGTTCTTTCCTGCTGCTGTCGGACTTTTGAATGGACCTACCTCACAGAAAGTTGATCATTCTCCACATTCTAGCTATGATTGTAACACTACATTCTGCACTCTCGTTTCCTTCTCTATGAACAGTATGCTATGTGTGCATAGCGCACAAGAAACAATACTTTTCATTACACATTAATACATGTAACAATAAATATTAGAATCATAGAGCCTTACAGTGCAGAAAGAGGCCCTTTGGCCCATTAAGTCTGCACTGAACACAATCCCACCCAAGCCCTACCCCCATATCCCTACGTATTTTACCCACTAACCCACTAACCTACACATCCCTAAGTACTGGGGTAATTTTTTAGCATGGCCAATCAACCTAACCCACACATCTTTGGACTGTGGGAGGAAACCGGAGCACCCGGAGGAAACTCACACAGACACAAGGAGAATGTGCAAACTCCACCCAGACAGTGACCCGAGCCGGGAATCGAACCCAAGACCCTGGAGCTGTGAAGCAGCAGTGCTAACCCACTGTGTTACCGTGCTGCCTAACAAAGCTATTGTCAAACTCCAAAATTCTGCTACCCCAATCTGAACTTGCACAAATCCCATTCGCCGTGACCTTTTGCACATTAACACCCAGTCCAGCAATGCCTCCAATTAAAACCCTAATTCTTGTTTTCAAATCTTTCTCTAGCCTCCCACTCCCAGTTTCTGTAACTTCCTCTTGTCCCACATTCCTCTGAGAAATATGCATTCCTCCATTTCCACCCTCTTGCAGATTGCCGGTTTTAATTCACACCATTGTTGGTGGCCATGATCTCATTTCTATCGTCTTTATGCTTTAATTCCTTCTGGAAACTTCTTCAGCTCTCTACCTGGCTTTGATTTGTTTTCTAAGTCCATCGTAACCAAATTTTAAAGAAACAGAGAAAGACTTACATTTATATAGCACCTTTCATGACCACCAGATGTTCCAAGGTGTTTTACTGTCAATGAAGATCTTTTGAAATGTGATCACTGGCATGTAGGAAATTTGCGGTGAGATTGTGCACAGCAAGTTCCCACAAATAACACTGAGCTAATCATTATCTGTTGGTGTGGTATTGATTGAGGAATAAATATTGGTCAGGTCCACTAGTGAGAATTCCCTGCTTTCCTTCAAAATAGTGCACGAGGATCTCCTGAATCCACCCTCAGGGCAATGGGGCTTCAGTCTGACATCACATGCAAAGGACAGCTGCTCTGTCAGCGATGCTTTCTCAGTACTGCTCAATCCCAGGAACAAGACTTCAACCTGGAATCTTCCAATTCAGATACAAGAGTGCGGCCAACCAAGTTAGCATTACCTCCTTGGGCCTCAGCCTCCAGCTGGATTTGGAACTGTACAGGAAGAGGCTCAATCTCTCGAAACAAGTCCATCTTAATCAGAATGGGAATCCCAGCCCAGAGAAATATTCAGGGGATTTTGGCAGATTTGTGGGGTTATCTCCATGGAAATAGAAGTTTGGTGTTGCCAGAAGAGGCAGAATAACTGCAGAAACTCCATGCAGGTAGTTTTCAGGAGATGTTGATTAATTCTGGAAGAGTGGAGTCTTGATGCATGCTGGTTTAGCCAGTTCTAGAACTTGACAATTTACGAATGTTTATCAATGTCTATTCTTTTTCATTACTTCAGGCACCTCTCTCCTTCAATGGTTTCATCTTTACACACACACACACACACACACACACCACAAACACACACACACACACACACACACACACACCACCACACACACACACACACACACACACCACTTCTCTCAGCCCAGCCTGGCCAACACTGAGCTTCCCATGGGAGGACTGAACTTTGGCAAATTTACCCTGGGAAACTGGACAGAAAACAGGCAGCTCTGCTGAGATGGAGTTCCTGGCTTCATTGACAAAAGACAAACTGGACATCTGGAATCTTTCCAGATTCCAAACACAGAATTCCAGATCACCTCAAATCTCTGCAAAAAAAACCCCCTGAATTTCTTGCGCAGGAAACTGCTTCGTTCATAGACAGTATCAGTATTCAGAACCTCAAGTGCATTTAAGCATCAGGGCTAATGACATGCCTCATTACAACTTAATAACTTTCTCTGTCAATTCAACTGTCGCTAAGTGGAACATCAACTATAAAAAGAGAAGGAAACTGACAATCTCAGGTTTCTTCAAAAATGGCATCAATTAGAAGCATTTTGTAGGAGAAGCACGTTCCATGTTAGAAGGTTTACTCTCACTGTTTGAACTGGTATTGATGAGATGTATGTAATTATATACCCGTGCTGACAGACTGCTCCTAATTCCTCATCAAAAGAAACCATTCTTAACAACGATGTAAGCAAGCAACTCAAAGCGTTGTACCATTGTTTAATAAGCCAGAGGCCACTAGCAGGTCCCCGAACAAGCATTAGTGATTTCTGTTAGCCAGAATGGAATATGAATCCGTGGAACTGGAGCTATAATGGGAGTTTCTCACATTACAGCAAAAGCACAATCTGAAATGTCAGCACATTTTCCCGCACTCAAGACTTTGGCAAATCTCTTGACAAATAAGCCCTCAACCTCTCCATTATAGAATTCAATTCCAGTACAACTCCCCCATCTCCAAAACTTAAATGGCTCACAATTTATTTTGTTATTGTCACAAACTCAACAGGGTTGATGCTAATTTCCCATAACCAGTGGGAGAATGTTGGTGATTAAAAATGTAAAATTCAGGAATATGATCCCACTCACAGTTTGCATTCTTGCTGCTGTTTTAACACCAACATTTGGCACAGGGCTACATAATAATGAAGCCTGGTGTTATCAAGCAAGGAGCTTATTAATAAATGTCCCTGACATTTGCCAGATTCCTCCAGGGATTTTTAATCAGTTCTGAAGCTATTCAATTTTGCTGACACGATTTTATGATGCAGAATGTGGAATTTGTTGACAGTGTGCGACAATACAGACACAGGTGAAAAGAGAGATGTTACTGACCATTTCCAATTTCCACTTATCAGAACAAACACAAGAATACCAAATTTCAAAACAATAAAGGGAAAGGATGCTGACTGGTTGGTAAGTTGGGTCTGATTGAGCAAGGTGTTACCATGGAGGAAGAGAACTATAAGCTCCCCAAGTGCCTGGGGTATTTTCCAAAGTTGCAAGACTTGAAGAGAGAACTTCTGTTTACAGAGGACGGACCCTGTGTATGATTGGATATCGCTTCTAACAAATGTAAGTGAGCTACATTATAAGTTCAACTGATGGAAATGTGAGACTTCATTATAATATTTCAATTAGGTTCCCACTGAGCTGCCAGGAGCCTGATGTTAATATAATAGTCAATAGCTGTGTATCGCAGACCCTAGGAAGCCGATAGCAGGATGGGAATGGAAACAGGAGCAGTGAGTACAAGAGGTTATACTATGTGAGCCAGAGGGATGAGGAATCCTCCCCCACCACAAGAGTCACATTCCATCTGGTTAGCTGTCAGACGATAGCTGCCTCTCCTCATTCAACCCACATCCACCAACTCCAAACTACAAACCAGAGCCTCCACCCAATTCCTACTCCCAACCAACCCCCACCTCCCACACACTGCCAATCAAACACACACCGCCCTACACCCACATACCTCCCCACTCTGCCAATCTACCCCCGAACCCACACACACCCCCTTCCACCCCACACAATCCACACACACACACACACACACACACACACACCACCCCCTACACTGCCAGTCCGTCCTCCATCCATACACACATACCCCCACACACACCCCCTTCCATCCACATACAGACCCCTCCTGGTGATTTTTCCCTCTCTAGCCTGCCTCCCTAGCAATTCTATTCTTTTGCAGGTATAGTCTTAACAATGTATGGCTGCATCAATATTGACCTATTTTTATATTCCATTCCCCTTGCAATAAACTACATTCCATTTGCCTCCTCTCGGTACAGGTGACAATAATAAATCAAATCAAATCGAATCATATTGAATCTGTCTGATTGTTTTGGGATCTTCCCTGCGTCCCCAATAACCTCCTTTATAATAAATTACAGCAACTGCTTGGCGATAAATGCGAGTCTCACCGGTTTCCTGTTTTTAAATGGGATGATAATTGGAGCTTTCAGTTAATTGAAACATGATAAATGATCAACCTCACAAATAAGCTCACGTTAAAACACATTGAATTGCGTTGTGCCAACAGCATGCAAAGATCAACAATTTGTCTATGGACCCAAACCTATCTTCAACTAAAGTAATTTCAAATTCTCCTGTAATGTAGAAATAAAGTCTTTTTGGTTTATTATACATTAGAATAGTGTTTATACAATTTAACCAATTAACAAAACTGGCTGGATCTCCCATGTGTACATATTTTCATAAATATCATCTTCTTTATTGAATTAATATTGTTAAAGGTCAAATGAAAGACCTATCAATTATCCATCACTTCCTCCTTCTGGCAGCCTGTTATCCAGTTATTTAGATGAATGATGTAGCCTTGTATCAACACACATTACCCAATCACTCTGTGTCAAAGTGATGGCAGGTAGCAGAGCAGCTTTCCTCTGACTACAGATAGGGAACCTTGTCTACTGCAGGGTCTGTTAGGAGATTCTGCTGCATTCTCATCTCACTGCCTTAGGAAGAACATTACAAACAGGACTGGGACATCTTGCTCAATTCCACAAAACTCAGGCTTGGAATTTCCTAATCTCCCAAGAGGACATTCCTGATCTATGTGTCAGGATGTGAGAATGTCCGAGGAATAGAGTCAGAGAGGTTTACAGCATGGAAACAGGCACCTCAACTGAACTTGTCTACGCTGCCCCCTTTTATAAACCCCTAAACATCCCAATTACCTGTGTTTGGCCTATATTCCCCTATACCCATCTTTCTCATGTAACTGTCTGAACACCTTTTAAAAAACAAAATTGTACCCGTCCCTACTACTATTTCTGGCAGCTCATTCCAGACACTCACCATCCTCTGTGTGAAAAAAATTACCCTTCTGGACCCTTTCGTATCTCTCTTCTCTCACCTTAAACCTGTCCCCTCTAGTTTTAGACTTCTCTATCTTTGGGAAAAGATATTGACTATCTAGCTGATCTGTGCCCCTCATTATGTTATAGACCTCTATATGATCACCCCTCAGCCTCCTTCGCTCCAGAGAAAAACGTCCCAGTCTATCCAGCCTCTCCTTATAACTCAAACCATTAAGTCCCGATAACATGCTGGTAAATCTTTTCTGCACTCTTTCTAGTTTAATAATATCCTTTCTTTAATAGTGTGACTAGAACTGTATACAGTATTCCAAGTGTGGCCTTACCAATGCCTTGTATAACTTCAATAACTCAATTCAATGTTCTAACCAATGAATCTAAGCATGTCGAATGCCTTCTTCACCGTGCTGTCCACCTGTGATTCTACTTTGAAGGAAGTATGAACCTGGATCCTAGATCTCTTTGTTCTGTAAACTCTCCCCAATGTCTTACCATTAAAACTGTGTAAGTCCTGCCCTGGCTCAAGCTACCAAATTGCAGTTGTCTAAATTAAACTCCATCTGCCATTCGTCAACCCATTGGCCCAATTGATCAAGATCCTGTTGCAATCTGAAATAACTTTCTTCACTGTCCATTATGCCACCAATCTTGGTGATATCTGCAAACTTACTAACCATGCTCTTAAATGACAAGTAACAGTGGGCCCAGCGTAGATCCCTGAGGCGCAGCACTGGTCACAAGCCTCCAGTTCGAAAGGGTTGTGCCTGCTATGAGAGGACACGGGTTTAAGATGCTGGGGAGCAGGTACAGAGGGAATGTCAGGGGTGAGTTTTTCACTCAGAGAATGATGAGTGAGTGGAATCAGCTGCCGTTAGTGGTGATAGAGGCAAACTCACTGGGGTTTTTTAAAAGGATTTCTGGATGAGTACATGGGATTTAATGGGATTGAAGGTTATACATAGGCCCAGTAGCTAGGGATATGATTGGCACAACTTGTGGGCCGGAGGACCTGTTTGTGCTGTAGTGTTTTATGTTCTAACTACCCTCTGGCTTCTATCATCAAGCTAATTTCGTATCCATTTAGCTACTTCACTTTGGATCCCATGAAATTTAACCTCATGCGACAACCTACCATGCAGTATCTTGTTAAAGGCTTTGGTAAGGTTATGTAGACAACATAATTGCAATGCCCTCATCTACTTTCTTGGTTACTCTTTCAAAAATCCCCCTAATTACTGCTGATCAAAACTCCTCTATATTCAATCAGGAATATTGTAAGGAAAGAACTTGTATCTACACAGAGCAGGTTTTACCAGCTCAAATCATCACAAGCTACTTCCCAGCCAATGTGAGCACTTCAGGTTAAAGTCACTGCTGTAATATTCTAAATGGCAGCAGATATCTTACACAAAGTGAAATACCACAGATATGAGAATGAAGAGAGAATCTGTTCTCTGAGCTTGCTGGAGGGTAATAATTAGTCAAAACAACTGGGGAAACCTTTCCATCCCAGCAATATAGCAGCAGTGTGATCTTTAGGTTTCTGTTCAAATACTCTCCATTGTCTTTCCAACAATGCAGCACTCCCTCAGCACTGACCCTCTAACAGTGCGGCACTCCCTCAGCACCGACCCTCTGACAGTGCGGCGCTCTCTCAGCACTGACCCTCTGACAGTGCGGCGCTCCCTCAGCACTGACCCTCTGACAGTGCGGCACTCCCTCAGCACTGACCCTCTGACAGTGCGGCACTCCCTCAGCACTGACCCTCTGACAGTGCGGCACTCCCTCAGCACTGACCCTCTGACAGTGCGGCACTCCCTCAGCACTGACCCTCTGACAGTGCGGCACTCCCTCAGCACTGACCCTCTGACAGTGCGGCACTCCCTCAGCACTGACCCTCTGACAGTGCGGCACTCCCTCAGCACTGACCCTCTGACAGTGCGGCGCTCCCTCAGCACTGACCCTCTGACAGTGCGGCACTCCCTCAGCACTGACCCTCTGACAGTGCGGCACTCCCTCAGCACTGACCCTCTGACAGTGCGGCACTCCCTCAGCACTGACCCTCTGACAGTGCGGCACTCCCTCAGCACTGACCCTCTGACAGTGCGGCACTCCCTCAGCACTGACCCTCTGACAGTGCGGCACTCCCTCAGCACTGACCCTCTGACAGTGCGGCACTCCCTCAGCACTGACCCTCTGACAGTGCGGCACTCCCTCAGCACTGACCCTCTGACAGTGCTGCACTCCCTCAGCACTGACCCTCTGACAGTGCTGCACTCCCCCTCAGCACTGACCCTCTGACAGTGCGGCACTCCCTCAGCACTGACCCTCTGACAGTGCGGCACTCCCCCAGCACTGACCCTCTGACAGTGCGGCACTCCCTCAGCACTGACCCTCTGACAGTGCGGCACTCCCTCAGCACTGACCCTCTGACAGTGCGGCACTCCCTCAGCACTGACCCTCTTGACAGTGCGGCTCTCCCTCAGTGCTGACCCTCTGACAGTCGGAACTCCCTCAGCACGACCCTCTGGACAGTGCGGCACTCCCTCAGCACTGACCCTCTGACAGTGCGGCACTCCCTCAGCACTGACCCTCTGACAGTGCGGCACTCCCTCAGCACTGACCCTCTGACAGTGCGGCACTCCCTCAGCACTGACCCTCTGACAGTGCGGCGCTCCCTCAGCACTGACCCTCGCTAACATGTTTGCAATCACTGTTCTCTCTCTCTCTCGAGAGGCCTTTCTGACAAATCTAACTGAAAGTCCCCCCTACCAACAACCCGCTACCCCTCTCCCCTCCTCCCCATCCACCATTGTTCCCATCGGGCTTTTCAATCTCCTCACCACACTGCTACACACAAGTATCAGAGCTGAACTTTCTACTGGAGAATTATAGACTGAGGATCTAATTGCCTTTTTGTTGCTGCCTCACTTTCTCAAACAGGAAGGGTGAGAAACTTACATTCGCGGAAAGTTGAGAGGTGAGCGTTGCAACCTTCTCCTGGGATGTATCGAGTTCCCTGCGCAGTTTTCGAATTTGCTGTTGTGCAAGAGAGAAATATCCGGGTTTAAATCAGTATTTGAAGAAGACAAACATGGATTCAGATGAACTTGTTGCACAGTCACCAATTCCTGTCAATTGTTTCAGCTCAACTTACACACAATCCCTCGTGAAACTCTTCACATCTTCACAACCATTTCACCCACTCCTTTTTCATCACATTTCACCACATTTATCCTTAACATACTTCACAGTTTATTTTGGAAGACACATATTGAAGGCAATTGGTCTAAGAATCATAGGTGATATGAGGAATTCTTTTATATTGTTTAGTGAGTTGTTGTGATTCCGAATGTGCTGCTGGAAAGGGCGGTGGAAGCAGATTCAACAGGAACTTTCAAAAGAGAATTGGAGAAATGTTTGAAGGATAAGATCTGCAGAATTATTGAGAAAGAGCAGGGAAGTGGGACCAATTGGATAGATTGTTCAAAGAGCCGGTACAGCACAATGGACTGAATGGCCTCCTTATACTAGCAGTAGACATTAACGTGATGTAGAGCAACATCTTGTGAGAATTGCTGAAGGAGACAAATTAACTCAAGGTTACATTCTCATCAAATGTAAGTTTAGCACGAAACCAATCAAAGTGTTTGGCGTTTCACAACATTACTGCCCCTAACTCAAATTTAATTTAGTCACATCTGCCGTGCCGTCTCTCTATTAGGGATGGGGCTAAACCTTGGCAAAGCCCAGATCCCATAAATCAAAGGTCACAATCTTCACTCGCTCAAAGAGCAAAAACCGCAGACACAGGAGAACATCATCACTCCAAATCCCCCCTTGAGTCACAAATACCACTCCAACTTGGGCATTTGGCAGCTATTCCTTCACTGTCCCTGAATCAAAATCCTGGAACTCCCTCCCTACCAGCACACTAGGTGTACCTACACTACACAGACTGCAGCGGCTCTTTCTCAAGTTGACCGGAATGAATGATTTGAGAAGTTGATTCTTAACAAGTTCCATTTCTTACCTCAGAATGTGCTTTCTCCTCAGCCTGTAAAGCAAAAGACAAGAATCAAATCAGGAGCTGAATATTCGGTGGCACAGTAACTTGTTATTGTTATTTAATCATTCCTCTCTTCCAGCCTTTCGCAGACCTTCCCATACATTCTGTGATTCTGTTCTTTTCCCACTCTCTCTCATTTGCTGTGATGTTTGAAATGCTTCCTCATTCTGGTGAAAGCTCTTTGATCTGAACCTTCAGCAGGAATCTCAGACTGTCGCTCATGGTGAGAGTGGAGAGGGGAAGATGGTGGCCAGTGGGAATCCTGCCAACATCATCAGATTTCAGCTCTGGGCAGAACAGCCCCATTGCTAACCAAGGCTCTTAACTGACCAATTAGCAAACACTTAAGGGTCTCATTCCACTGTCAGTGGTGTTAATCCAACTGCAGACAGGCCCCACATGGAGCTAAAACCATGTGACACTCTTCCCCACCACACTCACTTCCGATCGATTTGTGATTTGATTTATTATTGTAAATATGTATTAACATGCAGTGAAAAGTATTGTTTCTTGTGCATTGTGCAGGCAAAGCATACCATACGTAGAGTGATACAGGGGAAAGTGAAAGGAGAGAGTGCAGAATGTAATGTTATAATCACAGATAGGGTATAGAGACAGACCAGCTTAATAAAAACACAGCATTGCTCGAGAGTATAAAAGAGTTGGAGTATAGTTATAAAATTGTAGAATGAGAGTAAAAGATAGAATTAGAGGCTCTACTTAATGGCATGGTGGGACAGTGTGTAACGCATTATTGCCTCACAGTGCCAGGGACATGGGTTCAGTTCAGGCCTCAGGTCATTGCAATGAAAAATCTGCACGTTCTCCCTGTGTCTGCTTGGGTTTCCTTCAGGTGCTCAGGTTTCCTCCCACAGTCCAGAGATGTGCGGGTTAGGTGGATGGGCCATGCTAAATTGACTTTAGTGAAGCTTGTGTCAAGGGGATTAGTAAATATGTGGGGTTACAGGAATGGACTCGGATGGGATTGTGGCTGGTGCAGACCCGATGGGCTGGATGGCCTCCTTCTGCACTGTAGAGAATCTAAGAAATCGCCATGCTCTGACATATTTTTGGATCACTGAGTGGTTATTAGAAGGAGCTGGGGGTCAGGGGTTGGGGAGGTCTGCTGACCCTTCTTCCTGCATTGCCACCCTACGAAGCACCTCCTTCCTACATACTATGGAAAAGTGGTGATGATTTACTAAAATCAAGAAAGGAAGAAAGGTGTTTCCTCACCAAATTGGAATTATCTGGAGATGCCAACATTCTGGTATAATTGTGAACAATTTCATCAGTTATGGAATGATTGCAATAATTGAGACATAAAATGTCATTGACATGAACATTAAACTTGGTAAATGCATTCCTGTTAAAACATCTCTGTTTAAGCTTTCTACACTCCAGAGAAAAAAGTCCCAGTCTATCGAGCTTCTCCTTATAACTCAATCATCACATCCCAGTAACATCCCAGTAAATCTTTTCTGCACTCTTTCTAGTTTAATAATATTTGTTCTGTGATAGGGTGACCAGAATTGCACACAGTATTCCAAGTGTGGCCTTCTCAATGTCTTGTACAACTTCAACAAGACGTTCCAACTCCTGTATTCAATGTTCTGACCGATGAAACCAAGCATGCTTTATGCCTTGTTTATCTCTCTGTCCACCTGTGACTTTACTTTCAAGGAGCTATGAACACGAACCCTTAGATCTCTTTGTTCCGTAACTCTCCTCAGTGCCCTACCATTAACTAAGTCCTGCCCTGGTTCAATCTAACAAAATGCATCATGCATTTGTTTAAATTGAACTCCATCTGCCATTTGTCAGCCCACTGGCCCAAGTGATCAAGATCCCATTGCAATGAGAGATAACTTTCTTCACTGTCCACTATGCCACCAATCTTAATGTCATCTGCAAACTCACCAACCATGCCTCTTAAATTCTCATCCAAATCATTAATATAAATGACAAATAACAGTGGACCCAGCACTGATCCCTGAGGCACACTGCTGGGCACAGGCCTCCAGTTTGAAAATCAACTCTCTACAACCATCCTCTGCTTCTGTCAAGAAGCCAATTTTGTATCCATTTAGATACCTCACTCTGGATCCCATGAGATTTAACTTTATGCAACAACCTACCATGCGGTACCTTGTCAAAGGCCTTGCTAAGGTCCATGTAGACAACATCAACTGCACTGCCCTCATCTACCTTCTTGGTTACCCCTTCAAAAAAATTCAATTAAATTTGTGAGACATGATTTCCCACTCACAAAGCCATGCTGACTGTCCCTAATCAGTCCTTGCATCTCTAAATTCCTGTTGATCCTGTCTCTCAAGATACCTTCCAACAATTTACCCACCTTAGATGTGAGGGTCACCGGCCTGCAGTTCCCAGGCTTTTCCCTGCAGCCCTTTTTAAACAAAGGCACAACATTTGCCACCCTCCAATCTTCAGGCAGCTCACCCCTGACTATCGATGATTCAAATATCTCGGCTAGGGGACCTGCAATTTCCTCCTGAGCCTCCCAGCATCCTGGGATACACTTCATCAGGTCTTGGGGATTTATCTACCTCGATGCGCTTTAAGACATCCAGCACCACCTTCTCTGTAATATGTACACTTCTCAAGACAACAATATTTATTTCCTATTTATGTGCTGTACAAATGCAAGTATTTTCTTTGTGTAATGTGCTGGTGTTGAGTGTGTAACTGAATATCCTGGCAAAGGGACACTGCTGCAAAATACTCATCTTTGTTCTTCCACAGTTCATTCATCCGCAGATCCCTGGGGGATTTTCAAAACATCCCAATGATTGGTGAACAAATTTCAAACTAATATGCTTGTTGGCCCTGGTTGCTATGGTGATTAAGCACTCGGCTCCTACCCAGATGGCCTGAATTCAAATGCTGGATTTGGTCTTTTCAGATGCTGTTCCTCAGGCAGACTGGGTGAGATAGGTTTAGTTTGCCTGGGCGGATTGGCACACAGCTGGCAGGGTGGGAAGTCCTGTCAGGCAGGGTGTGAATCGGCACTGACAGTAACCATGGAAATAGTGACTTCCTGGAGTGTGCCAGCCTGTCAAACACTGCAAGGAGACAACACAGATTTGAGCACATTAATCTCCTCTCTCTCCCTCTCAGCCCTAACAAATCAAAGTGGATGTGATTCCTTTGTCAGAATGTTTTTCACAGAAAGGAAAATTTGCAATTGATATAGTGTGACATCCTAAAGCACTTTTCAGACAATGAATCCAAGTCAGTTATATGTGGAATGTGCAGAAACCAATTTGCACACAGCACAGCCCCACAAACAGTAATAGAGGCAAGTCCTTCAGTTTTAGTGATATTGAGGGACAATATTAGTCAGGGTACTGAGCAGAACACCCTCCCCCCTCCACAAAATACTGGCATATGATCTTCACATCCATCTGAGGTGACAACTGAGACCATCCTTAATGTCTCATCCATAACATAGAACATAGAATAACATAGAATAACATAGAACATTACAGCGCAGAACAGACCCTTCGGCCCTCGATATTGCGCCGACCAGTTAAGAAAAAGCAATGACCCTCTAACCTAAACCATTGATCCACACCAAACGTTCGCCCAGACTCTGAAGACACACCTTCTTGCCTCAGAGATGAGTTCATTCGTCCCAGAACCAGAAAGTGACAAGAGGCAAGAATTCAGCCTGGGTTGCTGAAGGGTGGAGGTGAGAGGAATCATATGTCAGATTGGTGTTGGAAGGGTAGGAAGTGTCTACTGGGAAGTAAATCTGGATCTGCTTTCCCATTGGGCAGAGTCAGGATGAGGATTCGGGAGTGAGGATTTCAAAATCTATACAAACACAAATGGATCAGGTGCAGATCAATGCCTGAATACCCTGTACCTTCAGAGAGTCCTGCAAATTTACCTATGTGATGGGACAGACAGAGAGTAACTTCTCAAGGGCAATTAAGGAGGGGTAATAAATGCGGTCTAGCCGGCAAAGCCCACATCCCTTGAAAGCAAACAAAAGGAACAAGGATGAGTAAGGAAGCACTTCCTCACACAAAGAGGAGTAGAAACCTGGAACGTCCTCCCCCCAGAATGCTGGTAAATCTTGGGGCTTAATCAATAAGTTCCAAACTGGGATTTCTCTTTGTGCTGGACAGGATTATTCAGCTTTACTCTACAAAAAACAATGAACAATGTTTATTGTGCAACCAGACAGATTGATTAGTGGAACACGTTCAAGAGTAGAATTGTCTCTTCCTGTTCCAATATCACAGATAAACACAAATTCTTTGAGCTCCCTACATTTCTTTCTCCTTTGGATTTGTTACCCCATCGTGTTTCTGTTCGAGTGAAACTCAGCATTGAAATGACGGCCAAATCTGATTTCCACATGAATGAGCAACAGTTACTGACTTGGAACTCCAGCCACCAGCCATCTGGCTGGATGGAGGGGGGGTCCCATACAGCTCAATGTGGGTGTCAAATCAAGTCACATACAATGCGCAGGCTAACATACGATATCCAAATAGAAATATCAGACGTTTCCTTAGACAATCAAGAAAATCTCAAGGGGCTGGGCCCTTCGATCTTCAAAAGTGAAGCTGAGTACAGAGCTGACAGCTTTTCTAATCTTGAGGGAATGTGAGGAGTTTCAACATAGAGAAGATGTTTCCCTTTGTGGAGAAAGTGCAAAACTAGAGGCCCTGAATATAAAGGAATTGAGGAGAAACTTCTTCAGCCAGAGATTGTTGAACAGGAAGTTGGGAGTGACTGAGGTAAAAAGTGTAGAGAGATTTCAGGGGAAGCTGGATAAACGCATAAAGTGGAAAGAAATAGAAGATGTTGATAGGCTTCAATGAAGTGGAACGGCCTCTTCCAAAAAGAAAATCCCAGCACAGAGCAGTGGGACAAACCACACAGACTTAATTCTGTCTCATTTCATTCCCATAATGTCTCTCTGTGATTTTAAGATTGAATCCCAATGTTTCCAATTCCCCACCATGGGAAATAAGCCCAGAGATTAACTCTGAAAATAACTCATGGCAATACAATATAAACTCTCAGGCTGAACATACTGACCATTGTAGAGAGAAACAGATCATGTTTATGAGACGGACTGAGGTAGAGTCTGTTTGTAGAGAGAGACAGATTGTCTTGGAGACAGACTGAGGTACACTCTGTTTGGAAACTAAATGGGATTCAACATGTGATGAGTGGAGCTCGGTTTGGGAACCTGCTGAAAATGTTCCAAAGCTTAATTATTGACATTTCCGAGGTGCTAATTTCGAATGGATGGGTAATAGGCAGCAAAGGATAGCATTTATCCCAGATTTAATTTGACTATGTTAGAAAATCAATGGAATTAATTAAAACATTGACCCAGAGTCTGCTGCTGAATTAACTGCTTTCCCCATTATTAAAACACAAATCACCCAGTAATTTGTAGTGAAGAAGAGGGACCCAGAAATTGGGAATCATTGCAAGGTGCTGGATATGCGGCACTCCTGTTAGCTTCACGGAAACAACAGCTCCAGAACCTCCTGGGGAGTTGCAGTAAATTACTACTTTTGCTGTCCGTTCTGAGTTAGGGCTGGTATTTAATAACACAAGGAACTTCTGTATGAGGAAAGTCATATTCCTACAATGACTCCCAATATCTCTGGCCTAGAAAGAGATCAAAGAATCTCATTCCTGCAGCTAATAAATCATTCAAGGTATTAGAAATCTAAAATGTACATTTCATTTTATTTATTTTTCTTTTTGTTCTTCAATCGGAGAGTCAGTTCTGAGGGAGTGCCGGATTGCTGGGGGTGAGAGAGGAATATACAGCCTTGTTGATGTCCACTTCTACTGGCGAGGGTAGTATTCATAGAAACATAGAAAAACTACAGCACAATACAGGCCCTTCGGCCCACAAAGTTGTGCCGAACATGTCCCTAACTTAGGCATTACTCGGCTTACCTATAACCCTCTATCTTACTAAGCTCCATGTACTTATCTATAAGTCTCTTAAAAGACCCTAGCAAAGACAGGTTGAGGGAGCTGGGACAGTTCTCCCTGGAGAGACAAAGGTTGAGAGGCGACCTGATAGAGGTTTACAAGATGTTGAGAGGATTAGATAGGGTGGACTCTCAGAGACTATTTCCCAGGGCTGAAATGGTCACGACGAGAGGGCACAGATTTAAGGTGCAGGGAAGCAAGTACAGAGGGGATGCTAGGGGAAAGTTTTTCACTCAGAGGGTGGTGAGTGAATGGAATCGGCTGCCGTCGGTGGTGGTCGAGGCGAACTCGCTGGGGTCTTTTAAAAGACTTCTGGATGAGTATATGGGATCCAATGGGATTGGGGGTTATAGATAGGTCTATGGCTGGGTAGGTTTTGATGTGTTCGGCACAACTTGTGGGCCAAAGGGCCTGTTTGTGCTGTAGTGTTCTATGTTCTATGTTCTAAATTCACCTCCACCTCTATTGCCAGCAGCCGATTCCATACACCCACCACCCTCTGAGTGAAAAACTTATCCCTGACATCTCCTCTGTACCTGCTCCCCAGCACCTTAAACCTGTGTCCTCTCAGGGCCACCATCTCAGCCTTGGGAAATAGCCTCTGAGAATCCACTCAATCAAAAACTTTCAACATCTTATACACCTCTATCAGGTCACCCCTCATCCTTTGTCTCTCCGAGGAGAAAAGGCTGAGCTCTCTCAACCTATTCTCATAAGGCATGCTCCCCAATCCAGGCAACATCCTTGTAAATCTCTTCTGCACCCTCTCAATAGCTTCCATATCCTTCCTTGGAGAGGAGGGATTGGAGAGAGGGGGGAGGTTTGCTGGTCTAATTTTACAGCAGTATTTGCTGTAATTGTCCTTTTAAAAAAAGTGTGGTACGGTCAAGTTGGGCTGAAGGGCCTGTTTTTATGCTGTAAACAACCTCTATGACTCTATAATCCAATCTTTCTTTTCCTCTCTTTTTTCCTCTTTCTATATTTGACATTATGGAGACATGGAGGGTGATCGGGGGGGGAGTTCAAAACAAATCCATGGGAGCATTATTTCAGGGAGTGAGTAGAATGTTGCCAGGGCTGGAAAAGTTTAGATATGAGGAGAAATTGGATAGGTTGGTGTTACTTTCCTTTGAAACAAAGAATGCTGATATTTGGTACAGGCATATAAAATTATCAGGGGAAGAGATAGAGTGGAGAGGATAAAACTGCTTCCCTTGATGGAAAATTCTAGAACCAGGGAATGTAGATTCAGGGTAAGTGGCAGTAGGTGCAGAGGGTGGTGGGTCTGGAATTCGCTCCCCAAGTTGGTGGTGGAGGTAGCGATCCTAAACTATTTTAAAAAGTGCCTGGATCTGCACCTAATGTTCAATAAGCTATAGGGCGATGGGCCAGGTGCAGGAAGGTGGGGCTGGAAAGGGTACCTGGGTGTCCTTGGGCTGGAATAGACCAAATGGACTGAATGGCCTCTTTCTGTGCTATATCTTTTCTAGATTCATCTGATAGATTGCCCAGGAAGCAGGTGGTATTGATTCATTCAAATACAAATGAGTTAATAATGAAGAAAGAACATTTTCAGAGAGAGTATCTGATTAATTTGAGATGTGAGAAGTCATGAGTGTAGCATATCTAGGAGGAACAAGTAACTTTGGAAAATAGTCACAATTTCAACCCCCCCCCCTCCGCCCCAAGGGGCTTCTCCCCACGCCTGGCTCTGCTGTGGACTCATTATTAGGAACAGATCATTGTGATTGGTCAATAACACCATTGCAGCGTGTGACACTGGGAGTGAAGCAGGGGAATCGGATGGTCTCTTTCTCAGGAATCTCTCTGTTATTAATCTTTGATAACTGTGAGGTTATAAGGACATAAGAACTAGGAGCAGGAGTTGGCCATCTGGCCCCTCGAGCCTGCCCCACCATTCAATAAGATCATGGCTGATCTTTTCATGGACTCAGTTCCACTTACCCAGCCACTCACCATAATCCTTAATTCCTGTACTGTTAAAAATTTATCTATCTTTGCCTTAAAAACATTCAATAAGGAGCCTCAACTGCTTCACTGGGCAAGGAATTTCACAGATTCATAGCCCTTTGTGTGAAGAAGTTCCTCCTCAACTCAGTCCTATACCTACTCCCCTTATTTTGAAGCTATGCCCCCTAGTTCTAATTTCACTCACAACGGAAACATTTTCCCCACTTCTATCTTATCGATTCTCTTCATAATCTTATATGTTTCTATAAGATCTCCCCTCATTTTTCTGAATTCCAATGAGTATAGCTCCAGTCTACTCAGTCTCTCCTTATAAGACAATCCTCTCAACTCCAGAATCAACCTAATGAATCTCCTCTGCATCCCCTCTAGTGCCAGTATATCCTTTCTCAAGTAAAGAGACCAAAACTGTACACACTAACTCCAGGTGTGGCCTCACCAGCACCTTATACAGCTACAACATAACCTCACTCTTTTTAAACTCCATCCCTCTAGCAACAAAGGACAAAATTCCATTCGCCTTCTTAATTACCTGCTGTACCTGCAAACCAACTCCTTGAGATTCCTACACAAGGACACCCAGATCCCTCTGCACAGCAGCATGCTGCAATTGTTTTACCATTTAAATAATAGCCCACTTTGCTGTTATTCCTACCAAAATAGATGACTTCACATTTACCAACATTATACTCCATCTGCCAGACCCTCACTCACTCACTCAGACTATGTATATCCCTTTGTTGACTGTTAGCGTCCTCTGCATAATTTGCTCTGCCGCTCATCTTAATAGAACATAAAACATAGAACATTACAGCGCAGTACAGGCCCTTCGGCCCTCGATGTTGCGCCAGCCAGTGGACCCTCTAACCTAAACTATTCCAATATCATCCATATGCCTATCCACCGAACATTTCAATGCCCCCAAAGTAGGCGAGTCCACAACTGCTGCAGGCAGGGCATTCCACGCTCTCACCACCCTCTGTGTAAAGAACCTGCCTCTGACATCCGTCCTATAACTACCACCTCTTAATTTAAAGTTATGTCCCCTTGTGTTGGTCATCACCATCCGAGGAAAAAGGCTCTCACTATCCACCCTATCCAATCCCTTGATCATCTTATACGCCTCAATTAGGTCACCGCGTAACCTTCTTCTCTCTAATGAAAATAACCTCAGGTCCCTCAGCCTTTCCTCATAAGGCCTTCCCACCATACCAGGCAACATCCTGGTAAACCTCCTCTGCACCCTTTCCAATGCTTCCACATCTTTCTTATAATGCGGCGACCAGAACTGTATGCAATACTCCAAGTGCGGCCGCACCAGAGTTTTGTACAGTTGTAACATAACCTCACAGCTCCTAAATTCAATCCCTCTACCAATAAAAGCTAACACACCGTACGCCTTCTTAACAACTTTATCAACCTGGGTGCCAACTTTCAAAGAGCTATGTACTTGTACCCCAAGATCCCTCTGCTCGACAACACTATTAAGGGTCCTTCCATTAGCCCTATATTTCATATGCCTGTTATTCCTACCAAAGTGAATCACCTCACACTTATCCGTATTGAATTCCATTTGCCACCTCACGGCCCAGCTCTGCAACCTATCTATGTCCCTCTGCAAACTGTAACATCCATCCTCGCTGTCTACAACTCCCCCCACTTTGGTATCGTCAGCAAATTTACTAATCCAACCCTCTACACCCTCATCTAGGTCATTTATAAAAATGACAAACAGCAGTGGCCCTAAAACAGATCCTTGAGGTACACCACTTGTAACTGCACTCCAGGTTGAATATTTCCCATCAACCACCACCCTCTGTCTTCTATCAGCTAGCCAATTCCTAATCCAAACTGCTAAATCACCTTCAATCCCATGCATCTGCACTTTCTGCAGTAGCCTACCATGGGGAACCTTATCAAACGCTTTGCTAAAATCCATATACACTACATCAACTGCCTTACCCTTATCTACCTCTTTGGTCACCTCCTCAAAAAACTCAATAAGGTTTGTGAGGCACGACCTACCCTTCACAAAACCGTGCTGACTATCCCTAATCAATTTATTCCTCTCTAAATGTTTATAAATCCTATCCCTTATAATTCTTTCCAAGACCTTGGCCACAACAGGAGTCAGGCTCACCGGTCTATAATTTCCAGGATGGTCCCTACTCCCCTTTTGGAAAAGAGGGACAACATTTGCCATCCTCCAGTCTTCCGGCACTATACCTGTAGCTAACGACGACATGAAGATCAAAGCCAAAGGCTCTGCAATCTCCTCTCTAGCCTCCCAGAGAATCCTAGGGTAAATCCCATCTGGCCCAGGGGACTTATCAATTTTCATACCCTCAAGATTCGCTAACACCTCCTCCTTATGAACCTCAATCCTACCCAGTCTACAACCTGGTATCGCAGTATTCTCCCCAACAACACTGTCTTTCTCCTGCGTGAATACTGATGAAAAATACTCATTCAGTGTCTCTCCTATCTCCTCAGGCTCCACGCACAACTTCCCACTGCTATCTCTGACTGGCCCTAATCTTGCCCTAAACAATCTTTTATTATTTATATACCTGTAAAAAGCTTTAGGATTCTCCTTAATCCTATCCGTGAAAGTCTTCTTGTGTCCTCTTCTAAACTCCCTCTTTAGCTCCTTCCTGGCTGATTTATAGCTCTCTATTGTCCTAACTGAGCCTTCACGTCTCATCATTATATAAGCCTCCTTCTTCGTCTTCACCAGAGATTCAACTTCCCTAGTACACCATGGTTCCCTCACTCGACCACTTCCTCCCTACCTGGCAGGTACATATTCATTAAGGACATGCAGAAGCTGTTCCTTAAATATGCTCCACATTTCAGATGTCCCCAGCCCCTGCAATTTCCTGCTCCACCCTATGCATCCTAAATCTCTCCTAATAGCCTCATAATTACCTTTCCCCCAGCTATAACTACTGTTATTCGGTACGTGCCCATCCCTTTCCATCACTAAGGTAAACGTAACCGAATTGTGGTCACTATCACCAAAGTGCTCACCTACCTCCAAGTCTAACACCTGGTCTGGTTCATTACCCAATACCAAATCCAATATAGCCTCACCTCTTGTTGGCCTATCTACATACTGAGTCATAAAACCTTCCTGCACACATTGAACAAAAGCTGACCCCTCTAACGTTCTTGAACTATAGCTTTTCCAATTGATATTAGAAAAGTTAAAGTCCCCCATTACAACTACGCTGTTACTTTTACATCTATCCAGGATCAACTTTGCAATCCCTTCCTCTGCTTCTCTGGAACATTTTGGAGGCCTATGAAAAACTCCCAACAGTGTGACCTCTCCTTTCTTGTTTCTAATCTCAGCCCAATCTTAGTGTCATCTACAAATTTTGACACACTACACTTGGTCCCCAACTCCAAATCATCTGTAAATCATAAACAATTGTGATCCCAACACTGATTCCTGAGGCACACCACCAGTCATTTATAACATGTGGGAAAGGACAAAGAGGCAGAGCATTTTCTCTTTTGAAAAGCATCAGGGTGACCTAAAAGAAGCCAGAAAATTGTGAAAGGTTTTGATGGAGTGGGCACAGAGAGGATGTTTCCACTGCTGGGGCATTAAAAAAAAACCTCAGGTCATCAATATAAAGTTAGTCATTGAGAAATCTAATGAGGAATTCAGGAGAAACTTCCTTAGACAGAGAGTGGTGAGAATATGGAACTCACTCCCACAGGGAGAGGTGGCAGTAAATATTATAGACATGGGGGAAACTAGATAAAGGAATAAGGGATAGAAGGAATGTGGGATAGAGTTAATGTTGACGAAGAATGGGAGGAGGTTCAAGTATAGCATGAATATCCAATAGACTAGATAGACCGAATGGCCTGTTTCTGTGTTAATTCCTATATAATCGCTTCTGTGCTTTTAGTGCGGGAATTCACAGCCCTGTCTCAATAACCCCAGATTACTGGGAATTCACAGGGATACTTACTGTGGAGTACAGAGACGATGTGCTTGAAACCAGTGATAGCGATGATCCATGGACTGGAATAGACGAGGAGACAAATTAATCAGCATTCAGTCACAAACACAAGACAAGTCTTACCAAATCTATACAATAAGCCCCACAGTGCCAGGCAACTGAGTTCAATTCCCAGCTTGGCTCCTGTTGGAGTTTGCACATTCTCCCCGTGTCGGTGTGGGCTTCCTTTGGGTGCTCTGGTTTCCTCCCACACTCCAAAGCTGAGTGGGTTAGGTAGATTGCTAAAATGCCCCTTTGTGTCAGGGAGACTATCTAGGAGAAATGCATGGGGGTTATGTGGATAAAGCCTGGGTAGGATTGTAGTTGGTGCAGAGTCGATGGGCTGAATGGCCTCCTTCTGTACTATAGGATTCTATGATTTACTAAAATTATTGAAAACACGTTCATCCAAAAGTGGTGATTAAATATCACTGATATATCCCTTATATTACTGATTTGGACGATAATATAGGGGACATGGTTAGTAAGTTTGCAGATGACACTAAGATTAATGGCATAGTGGACAGTGAAGAAAGTTATCTCCAATTGCAATGGGAGCTTGAACAATTGAACCAGTGGGCTGACGAAAGGCACATGGAGTTTAATTTGGATAAATGCGAGGTAGATTGAACCTGGGCAGGATTTACTCAGTTAATGGTAGGGCATTGGGGAGAGTTACAGAACAAAGAGATCTAGGGGTTACAGGTTCATAGCTCCTTGAAAGTGGAGTCACAGGTGGACAGAGTGGTGAAGAAGGCATTCAGCATGCTTGGTTTCATTGGTCAGAACATCGAATACAGGTGTTGGGACCTCTTGTTGAAGTTGTACACGACATTGGTAAGGCCACACTTGGAACATGGTGTGCAATTCTAGAAAGGATATTATTAAACTAGAAAGAATGCAGAAAAGATTTACTAGAATGCTACCGGATCTTAATGGATTGAGTTATAAGGAGAGTCTGGATTTTTTTCTGTACAGCGTAGGAGGCTGAGGGATGGCCTTATAGTGGTCTTTAAAATAGTGAGGGGCACAGATCAGTTAGATAGTCAATATCTTTTCCCAAAGGTAAGAGAAGATAAAACTAGAGGGCACAGGTTTAAGGTGAGAGGGGAGAGATACAAAAAGGTCCAGAGGGGCGATTTTTTCCACACAGAGGATGGTGAGTGTCTGGAATAAGCTGCCAGAGGTCGTAGTATAGATTGGTACAATTTTGTCTTTTGAAAAGCATTTAGACAGTTACATGGGTACGATGGGTATAGAGGGATAGAGTCAAATGTGGGCAATTGGGATTAGCTTAGGGGTTTTTAAAAATAAACAGCATGGGCAAATTAGGTTGAAGGGCCTGTTTCCATGCTGTAAACCTCTGATTCTATTACCTCTAATGTCACACAACCACCAGCAGTGGACAGCTCAGGGTTTATTTAAGCAATCATTACGAGTTCAAAATGATGTTTCTACATTTCAAGTTGTTACAATAAGACTGCGGGGCAGTACACTTAGAAATGACAGCTTATTTCACAGTGTGGCCTTATTAATCGTTGCATGTTGAAGTTATTTGATCCGATCTCTGGGATTCAGGCGAGTGAGGGAGTCAGTGCCGAGTGTCCTTTGCTACTGATAGACTTGCCAAGTGTCTGGGCGTGCCTGGGGCTGTGTCATTTTTTTCTCAGAAGGTGTTGACTTTTGAACATTGACAAGAGTTTTTCTAATCTGTTGTATCAGTTTAGTGATGTAGAGATTGGAGGAGTTAGATTGTTCTCCTTATAGGAGGATGGCTTCAGGGGAGAAATAATAGTCATGTTCAAAATGAGGAAATATTATCACTGACAGGAGGTAACGAGCAGATTCAGACTTACCAGAATTAACTAAAGATCCAGAGGTAGAATCTTTTCCACAGTAAGTTGTTAAGAGCGTGTTAGAAACAGATTCAATGATAAATTTCAAAAGTGATCGGGTAAATCCTTGAAAAGGAAATGTTTGAGGAAGTATTGGGAAATAAAACAAAATGATTGGATAGCTCCTTCAAAGAGATAGTACATGGAGGATGGGCCAAATGGCCTCCTTCTGTGTTGTACGAGATGCTGAGTGAAAAACAGATTTAAGACAGCCTAATATTGTCCTAGTTTACCAAGATGAGCCTGAGAACCTTTACAGAAAAAATAAATGATTGAAAGAAGCCTTCTGTTCTCCCAGGTGGAAAGCTGCCCGAGAATTCCATAGCCAGAATAATCCTCTGAATTATTGCACACAGTGCCAGAGGCCAAGGTTCGATTCCAGCTTCTGGGTAAAGAGGTTTCTTTGGAAATTCTGATCAGATTTCTTGGTGCCTGTCTCATGGCCTCCGAGTTTCCTCTTCCAAAACCCTTCATTATCTTAAAGAGCTAATTTAAAGAAACAAAGAACAAAACAGCACGGGAAACAGGCCCTTCGGCCCAATGAGCCTGCGCCGCCACCCCGATGTTCCCACCTCTACCCGCGATCCCTGTCCATGTTTATAGATCTATGGATTAAAAACCAATTTGAGACAATTTAGGGAGAATTTGTTTTGCCAATTAGCCTAAGAGCACATCTTTGGGATGTGGGAGGAAACCGGAGCTCCCAGGAGACAGAGAACTACCCTCTTCATCTTTTTCCATGGAAACAGATCCTGACTATTCCCTGGTCATCCCAGGCAGCAAAGTGAATGTGAGATGAAAGCTGAGTTGCTCTGGAAAGGTATCCACATTGAGAAATTAGATCGGTTCTTTGGTGGGAAGAGACAGAAGCTCAGTCCCAGTCGAGCATCATTCTGCAGCCTCAGGAAAGCACAGAGTTGGAGCTCAATGGTTGTCCCGTTCTAATGGACTTTGCAGTGTTTCAAGGACCAGATCGGTGGAAGGACGCTAGAGTCACAGATTTGAACAGGCCTGATTGAGAGCCTGATGGTTCTAAGGACATGGAGGGAATGTACACCAACAGCAGAGACCTTTGGCAAGATTCCTACACCAAGTGACATTTGACAAAGTGCCATTGCTGCTGTGAGACTCTTTTCAATGATAGCAGGTGTAAGACTAACCAGGTAACTCCTGCCAACACCCACCGTGAACCGTCACCCCCAGAACCCACTCGTCACACACCCTGTAAACTTCACGCTACTTCCTTTGGCATCATTACATCATTAAAAAGTGGCTGCAATTTTCTGCTTGTTTGGTCAGAAATGGCCAAATGCTGCAAAAATCAGACATGAGTTAGATGCAAATCTACACAGTGTTTGCGCTTTCTCTGATCTTTTA
Source organism: Sphyrna mokarran (assembly GCA_024679065.1). Classification (NCBI taxonomy): domain Eukaryota; kingdom Metazoa; phylum Chordata; class Chondrichthyes; order Carcharhiniformes; family Carcharhinidae; genus Sphyrna; species Sphyrna mokarran. The sequence goes on along the minus strand of JAGIQG010000008.1, from coordinate 1,842,209 downwards.
TAATTGTACAAGGTAGAAATGAGGAGATTTGTCAAATGCACCAATCGTTTTCTGAGTCACTGTGCAGCAGCCAGTCAGTCTGTGTTAAAGATATTACTAATATTTAAGTTGCTAAGAAACTGGTTGTTGCCCCAGTGATGGTTCAGTCCAGTTTTTAAAGTCAGTTTCTGTGGTTTTAATCAGTTTACTCACAGGTGTACGTCCTGATTAAAAATAATAAGTAATAATAAATTTTGCCAATAGTGGGAACTCCATCCCAGAATCTTTCCATTTGCAGTCTGCTCGCTTTCTCCTGCTGAAGTGGTTTTCCGAAAACACGGTGAAATACAGACCTTCCTCCATGCTGCCCCGGAATGATCCGGATCTGCTCATTGCCCTCGGTCTGTCTTCCAGGGAATTGGCACTTCCGCGCAGCTGGGAATCTCCATACAAGTCAAACGAGGAATCCTGTGTGGGGATGCTGTTTGAACGCATCATGCTGGGGCCTGATAGATGGAACTGGGAAATAGCTGTCGGGCTCACTGCAAATCAAACAAACACAAACCTTAGAACAAAGAACAAAGAAAATCACAGCACAGGAACAGGCCCTTCGGCCCCTCCAAACCTGCACCAACCATACTGCCCCGACTGAACTAAAATCTCCTTCTGGGGACCATATCCCTCTGTTCTGTCTTGTTCATGTGTTTGTCCTTAAAAGCCACTTTAGTATCTGCTTCCACAACCTGCCTTGGCAGCGAGTTTCACGCATCAATTAGCATTTTAAAATCAAAGAATCAATTCAGTGTAGAAGGAGGCCATTCAGCCCATTGAGTCTGAACTGACACCTCTCCCCCACCCTATATCCATAGCCCCATGCATTTATCATGTCCTAACCTACACATCTTAGGACACTAATGGACAAGTTAGCATGGCCAATCCATCTCATCTACACATCTTTGGACTGTGGGAGGAAGGAATGAAGTTACTGTGAAAATTCTCTAGTCGCCACACTCCGGTGCCTGTTTGGGTACACTGAGGGAGAATTTAACACGGCCAGTGCACCTAACCAGCTTGTCTTTCAGACTGTGGGAGGAAACTGGAGTGCTTTGAGAAAACTCATGCAGACATGGGGAGAACGTGCAGACTCCGCACAGACAGTGACCCAAGCCAGGAATCGAACCTGGATTTCTGGCACTATGAGGTAGCAGTGCTAACCACTGTGCCAATGAATGCCCAACATTTAGGGAGTGAATTTTAAAATTTAAGACCACCGCTCCATCCTCCTCAGCAGCTGGAGGCATGGCCAATGATGGAGCAGTGAGTGTTGGAGTGTGCTGAAGAGACTGGGATTATTTTATGGTTGGTGTTTACAGAAGTAACTGGTTGATGTTTAAACACAATGGCCGAATAGATCACTATCTCATTCAGAACAAACAGTTCAATTAGCCCATTTCAATTATCCAAAGATTTGGAGGATGTGGTGTAGCAATATTAGTGAAATGATCTCACACAAGGGTACATTTATACACTTCTTAAAAGCTGCCAGTATCTATTTCTAATCATAAAGAAAGTGAAATGGAATGTTCCAGCAAACAGGAGCAGGACCATGATAGACACGAGATAAAGGAGGATGATCCACTGGAATAGATCAAAGGGTGATTTGATGTAGCTTCAATCAACAAACCTTTTTATTTATATAGAATATATATTCAATAAGTTCAGGCTACATGGCAATGCCACTGCCCTTTAGGGTCCTTGCCGATCACATCACCCTCAGAAAACTCCCTCCCTTTAAGGGCCTCGCTATTACAACAGCCCATTGCATATTCTCCAATACACATGTGAGACATGTATATTCACAAACAAATTTAATCGAATCAGAACGTTGCCTTTTTAAAAGAAACGCACTATAAATACATTCCGCTGACTTCATGAAAGAAACAATATTGAACCAATAATGTGAGCTGGAAAAGCAGTTGCTTTATAAACAGAATGGATGATTCTTGCTGCTTTAAGACTCAGTGGGGCATGGATACAGCTGGAATTATTAGGTTAAAAAGTTCTGATAAATCAAGCTCAAACCAAACTAATTATTCAGCACTCAGCACATACTTTACAGCTTTTCAATCTCAAATACTGAGTTCAACAATTTTACATCCTTTCCATTTTTTAGACAGTGGATGTTGACATTTACACCCCCTCTAGACCCAGATTTTGATTTTTATCTTTCAAATTGTATTCCAATTTTGATAAAAGATCATTGATCGGGGTAGCATGGTGGCACAGTGGTTAGTACTGCTCCCTCAGACTGCCAGGGACCCGGCTTGGGTCACTGTATGTGTAGAGTCTCTCTGTTTGCATGTAGGTTTCCTCTGTATGTTCCAGTTTTCTCCCACAGTCTGAAAGACGTGCTGGTTAGATAATTGGCCATGTTAAATTCTCCATCAGTGTATCCGAACAGGCACCAGAGTGTGACAACTAGGGGATTTTCACAGTAACTTCATTGCAGTGTTAACGTAAGCCTACTTGTAACTAATAAATAAACTTTAAAACCTGAAACAATGGATGCAAGTTTTCTCCCAAAAAATGCCTATGTTTGGGATTCTCCAGCCTCACCCACGGCTGGGATTCTCCAGGACTACTGCAATGAATGAAGTTTTGGTCGAGTGCCAAATTCTCCATTCTTGCTGGTAGCTCAGGTGAGGTGAATGAGATTGGAGAACCCTGGCCTAAATGTTGTCTCCAGTGGGAAAAGTGATGAGATTACCCCTGGGTGATTTGAGTTGATCCAATTCCCAATTCAACCTGCGGAGCACAAAGAGGGTCCAGTAAACTGCCAGATTCCCCATCAAAACAAGCAATGTTATATCATGATAAACTCAGTCGGAAAGATCATTTTAACCATTCATCTTTCTCCTTTATTTTACCGGGAAACAGTTAAAATTCCCCCATTAAGTGTTGATATGATAGAAACTGTTACCTTGAAGGGCAATGCTATAGCTTCTATAGGAAATACATATCTCCCAATATTGAATTGATAGGATAGTGACGATGAGTAGCTCAAGCTTTCGTGTGTAATATATCACTGATATTTAAACTTGTCTGTAGCAATCCCCCTTCTTTTCAAAAGGATTTCCCACATTGATATGAATCTCCACATTTAATTTATGAAACTCGCTGAAAATGTCAAATCATCAAACTCCCCGTTACAGAGAATTACATCAAATTGACAGAACAGCAAGTGGTTGGACGACCAATCTGCTCTGTGTTCCTGCTGCACCTGAAACTCTTTCTCCGTTAACTGTTTCTTCAACTATTCACCTCAACCACTCTCCATGGCATCACATTTTACATTCTCACCACCCTCTAGGTTAGAATCTTGCTCCAGAATTCCTGATTGGGTTCATCAGTGACTTTAGACTTTTGGACCCCAACACCAATGGAAACATCCTCTCAAGATTTAACTGAAGAAAAGCTTCATAATCTTAAAGACCTCGTCAGCCTTCCTTCTCCCATATCAGAGAGCTCCAAGCCATTCAATGGTTCCTGGTGTGAGGTTACACAAGTTAATGATGAAAACATCAGTGTCAGTGGGGGGTAGAGAGGGCAGGGATGCAATCGGTCCCGCTAACATGGTGATCTGTTCACAAGCCTACCAATCGCATTTAGACCAGAAGCTCTCGCTGCTGTAAAAGGTCATAGAATTCCACCCTTTGGGATTCGATCTGGATTTTATGCAACAGTACAGGGTGATGGTGAGTCAGAAACCCGTTTTACATCTCTTCCCACTGTTATGTGCAGTGTTGTCTGTAGTCAGCGATGTTAAAATGGGCTGTCCACTCTCTATCGCCTATTACCGCATCAATCACAACCTCCGACTCCATTGTAGGCAATTGGGGTGAGCTTAGGGTGAAAAACTGGACAGCAAGGACAACCTGGTCTGAAGGGAATGCCTCCATGCTGTAAAGCTCTGTAACCGTATCCAGTCCCTTAAGGAACAATGAGATGATTTGCTCACCTAGATGGGTGAAGTTGAAGGTCCCACTACACGGGGATGAGATAGCCGAAGGCGAGGGCAGAGGTGATTGGCTGACTGTGTCTTGAAGGCCTCCAGTTGAGTGGGAACGAAGCCATTCCTTACCCTCCTCATGGCTGGCTTGGCGAGATGATGGGGTGTACCTTTGAGGGATAATTAGCAATCAAATTGTAAACAGTTCCACCGCTCAGCAAATCCAACATTGCTGCAAAAGCTTGCATTTATCTATCTCGCAATTTCAGCAAAGTTAAACAGGCTGAGGTTCTTCACAGAAGCCCAATTGCGTAACTAACTGAAACTGAGATTAGGATGATGATTGTCAGGGGGATAGTGAAATGTTTGGTCAGAGGTAGCTTTTAAGACAAGTCTTACTGGAAGTAAGAGAAGGGGAGAGAATGCAGCCTAAAGGCACAGTGATGTGGAAAAGGAAACTGGGAATGTACATGGGGTCAAGGTTGGGGAATGCAGAACTCTCTGAGGGTCGTAGGGCTGGTGGAGCTGGGGAGGGGTGGGGACATATAGAGGAGTGTAAAGCTACAGATTGTGCCAATGATAAAACCAGATGCAATGTTAAGTCACTGAGCTGGGTGAATGGAATTTGCTGCAAACTCGTTTTAAGCAGATTCAAATATTTCTTCAGGCAGAGGCCGAGGAACATGAACACTGTGGAATAACATGGGGTTAAAGTACTGACAAAATAATTAGACCACAAAAGCAATTTGCAGAGTATTGATGAATGTTTTTGCAGAATATAGACAAAAAAGAGACAAGCTTTAGTAAACAAAAGCCCCTGCTCATTTATTTTCACAGCAAGCAACAGAAATATTTTGCACGATAACTTAATGAAAAACATCGACTCAATACAAAAGGACCTCATTAGTGGCTTTTCTTTTTTCGTAGAAAATTGAAAGCTGATGAGATACTAGATCAAGGAGTTTATTTTGAAGAATAGGCACAGAGATTGTTGTGTAGTGATACTCCAGGGGTTAGGGTACTCCAGGGGTCATCAAGACAATTCAGGCTTTGGGAATAGAAGATTGCAGGGCAAGCGAGGGATATTATCACTGGACTATTAATCTAAAAGTTCAACTAACGTCCTGGGGACTCAGGTTCAAATTCCACCACGACAGATGGTAGAATTTGAATTCACAAAAACCTTTCTGGAATAAAGAATTTACTGATGACCATGAAACCATTGTCAATTGTTGGAAAAACCCATCTGGTTCACTAATGTCCTTTAGGGAAGGAAATCTGCTGTCCTTACCTGGTCTGGCCTACATGTGACTCCAGAGCCACAGCAATGGGGGTTTCTCACAACTGTTCTCTGCAATGGCTTAGCAAGCTATTCCGTTCAAAAGCAATTAGGGACGGACAACAAATGCTGGCCCAGCCAGTGATTCCCATATCCCATAAAAGAATAAAAGAAGTATTTATTAGAAAGAGAAATGATGTGCAAGGCGGGGTTTGCAGCCTCAGCTGTCCTGGAACATCGGCTCCAGTCCTTACAGGCTCACTACACGACTTACAGATGAGACAGAACACCACTTTCTGGGATGACCAGTTCCTAATGGTTCCCCAAGCTAGGTGACCGTCTACTGCTGTCCTGTCTTAAAGAGTGTTTAAGGAGAAGCTGGAAGTGTGAGGGAGAAAGAAAGAGAAGGATATGGTGATGGGGTGAGATAAAGAGGGAGTTGGAGGAGATTCGTGTGGAGAATAAACATAAGGACCAGATGATTTATTTTATTCATTGACACAGTGTAGTGTTGTTATGGAAATATAGCTGAAGATCGATCAGAGGTTGGGGATGGGGTGGGTGTTCCTGGAAATAGGAAGATGCAAAGCAGATAGATTTCCTTTGGGGTTGGGGGAGAGGTTTGAGGGGATATCTGGATTGTCTGTGGCTGTGATTCCACCCAAAGTGCTATAAGAAATCACCCATGGTGCTTTGTTAAAATGGGACTATTTGTTTGGTAGCTTCAGGTGGCAAGTGAGAGATAATCACCTTAACGGGGGTGTGGGGAGGGAGTGGAGTCACATAGAGGCCCAGACCGGGGAAAGACAGCGAGTGTCCTTTTGAAAGGGACCAAAGTGAATCTAAGAGGGATTTTACAATAATCTGACAGTTTCTCCATTACTTGGTAGCTGTGTTTTATTTACAGAATGCATTTAACTGAAATAAAATTCTCAAATGGCCAAGGCAGATTTGGACACTGATTCGCAGTTCTGTACCAAGAATTTACAAATCTAGTAATGTAGCCATTGCATCACTCTGTGACCAAGACGGTTTGGCTGATGTGATTGATCCTTTTTATAGAGAATTCCCAGTATTGAAGGAAATAACAAATCCAGCTGTGTAGCCCTGAGACCTGTGTCAATAAACGTTAAGGGTGGGACTTTCCAGCTGTGCTTCTCCCAAATCCGGAAAAATCCCACCCGAAGTTAACGGAGTTTTGCTTGGTCTACCCTCTGCCCTGTGGCAGGAGGGATGGGAAAGTTGTCCCCTAATCTGATTGAGGATGCAGGCTGGAGTTTGTAACTGATGCTCTGAATTAGTCATACTCTCTCCCCGTTTGTTCCAAACATCAAATCTCTCTCCTCACCTTGTGACTTTGATGATTTGGACCATGGGAAAGGTCACTATTTCCCAGAATAACTAACAAGCTGCAGTTATTCCAGGAGCTTCCCTGGCCACACCATATGCAATTCACAAACAATCATCACATCACATGATGCAGAAATACAACCAAAGTAGTAACATCAACTGTGGTGCTTATGGAAGTGGAGAATTTCTGCAGTGGTAAATAGTCCCCGCTCTGGTTTGGCAGAGTCAGCTCCTGCTCAGGCCTGGTGCAGTTGGGGTAGTCATTAAACTCTCCCAATGCTAGATTTCCACTTGCTGCTACTCCAGATTAGCATTTATTCCCCTCAAATTTCAACCTCCCGTCAACGTCAGAAAATTTCCAAATTTTAATCAATTAATATCAAATTAACGATGCTTTTTATGGTGTGAAATCCTGCCCACCAGAGACCGGATTGAGACCACCAAAGCACATTGATACATATCTACAGTCAGTGCAATTAATAAATTGTGTTAAAACATTTCTACCTTAGTCCCTTTTTAGGGAGCGTGTTCCGATCGAGCTGCACACTGCTAAAACAAAGAGAAATCACTGGTAGCAACATAACATCAACAAGCAAGGCCTCAACACAGACATCTGTCAATCGTCAGAATAAAAAACGTTTGGTTAATGGGTTAGTGCAAACAGAGCACATCTGCTTTTGTCTGGGGTCCATGCAGGAAGCTAGGTCGGGGTGCAGCTATAAAGAGAAAGCCTTCAGGAATCAGAAAGAAAGCAAGAAAGTTACATCAAGTGGAAGAAAATTCTGCCTCCTCTCTCTGACTGAACTGAAGAACAAAGCACAAATGAGTGAGTATTGTCTTTATGACTGCAATAGTGATTGGCGTAAAATTGCCAGAGCTTCATCAATAAAGATGCCAGCCAGGATTTTGCAGCCCTGCCAGATTACCCCAGGTAGATATGATGAATTTGACAGATGACCATTGACTTCAGCGGGACTGGAAGATCCCACCTTGTGTCTCTTCACCATCCTGGGTGGGTGGGAGAGAGTGGTGGGATGGGGTACAGGTGTGAATGGGTGAGGGGGTGATGAGGTCAGGATGTGACAGGGTAAGGGTGTGAAGGGGTGATGGGTTGGGATATGGATGGAGATAGTGGGAGTTGGGATGGGGGTTGGGGTGGGGTTGGGATGGGGGTTGAGTTGGGTGTGGGGGTGGAGATTGGGGTGGGGATTGGAATTGGGGGGTTGGGTTGCGTTGGAGGGGATTTGGGGCTGGGGGGGAATGGAGTTGGGGGTTATGGTGGGGGGTGGGGTGGGAATGAGTATTGGGATGGGGGTGGGATTGGGGGTTAGGGTGGGGACGTGTGCAGGGGTTGGGATGGAGGATGGGGGTGCTTGGAGTTGGGGTGTGGGTGAGTGTAGGGGCAGGGGTCAAATAGGGTGGGGGTTGGGATGGAGGCTGGGGGGGGGGGGATGCTGGAGTTGTGGAAAACTCACTTGTCCTGGAATCCAGTGCACATTGCTAGGATGGTTCTCTCAGGACGTACGGAACAGTTAAGGAATTGAATGCCCAGCTCCTGATATGATCTCACCACTCAACATTCTGTCTGATCTCCAACCTCAACTCCACAGCTTCAAACTCCAAATGCTTCGAATCTTCTAATTTTCTGCCCTCAGCCTGAGCATTTCCAGCTCTATATCCACATCTCAGTCCCTAAGTGGCCTATTCCGTCTTCTTGAGACTGTGACTTGCTGCTCTAGATTCTCCAACCCTGGGCAAAAACAGCCTCTTAGCAGCTGCCATGTCAAAACCCTTTAGAATATTACACATTTCAGTAAGAACACTGAACATTCTCCTGATCTCTAGTGAAAATACGCCCACTCTGTGAATCTCTCTTTACAAACCTGGGGGCAACAAGACAAGGTAGAGAGGGCGGAGGGAGAAGGAATCACATGTTCACTGCCACCTTTTCACTCTTTGTGTCGGGATGTACATAAAGAAACAGAATGCTGGAGGGAGACAGGACGGTTTCGTCTGTACATGCAAACTGACAAAGGAATGTGCCGGAACGTTAGAAACAGCGTTGCCCTTGGGTTAAATCTGCAAAGCTCTGAACTGAGACATCTCCATTCTCAAACCATTCCTTCTTGTTAATGCAGAGAGTTGCAAAATCAAGCATCTGCCACAGGGTTACGATGTTACTTCATCAGCAATGTCATCAATTCAACGTTTCAGGCAATCATCAGGTCACACATCATGTGAAGAGACCATTCAGCCCACAGTGCCTGTGTCAGCTCTTTGGAAGAGCGATCCAATGCATCTTGGTCCACCGGCCCCTTTCTCATCACTTAGTAAATATTTCCTATTTATCCAGTTCCCTTTTGAAAGTTCTTACTGAATCTGACTCTGTCGCCCTTTCAGACAGCACCTTCCAGATCCCAATAACTTGTTGCATAATGAACATTTTCCTCATTCACCCTCCCAACTTGTGACAGTGAAATCTTATACCACAACCTGCATTCCCTATAAACTGGGAAGATGGGCAATGTGTGTTTGTGGAATACCCAATCGCAAAATTCAAAAAGCCCAAACATTCTCCAGATACAATAAGAAGCTTTGCTGTCATTGTTGTCATTTGATCCCATGGACCACAAGGAAATGAATCACCATCTCAGGCAGCTTTTTACTGATGTTATTTTCAGGAGGAATACTGGGAGGAATATTGGGAAACCTCCCTGCGCTTCCCCTAAATAATGTCTCAGGATGTTTAAACTTCATGTCAACTATTGGATGAGGGAGGCAGGGTGTTGGTTCAACACGATGGCCAAAGCATGGTGGCTGGAATGCTGTAACTAGTTCCTCAGTACCAGCCATGCTTATTGGCTGAAATGGGGTTTGAATCCACAACCTTCTATCTTAGTAGTGTGAGTATGACTAACTGGGGAAAGCTGATGTGATTGGCACTTTGTTATTATCTTATCCTTCAGCTCTGGGGGGTCACACCCAGGCGTGTTTGAATCACAGACAATCCCAGAGCCCCATCTCCTCAAGGAGGGATCACAGGCGACACCTCATTTTTGCAGTTAGAGAGACTGGTCCGTCTAACATTTAAGAAAAACTTGGACAGGTACATGGATGAGAGGGGTGTGGAGGGATATGATCCAGGTGCAGTTCAGCAGGACTAGGCAGAGAAATGGTTTGGCACAGACAAGAAGGGCCAAAGGCCTGTTTTTGAGCCGTAATGTCTAATGTTCTATGATTAGGGCTGCAGTGAAGGCACCAGGAATATGGGGAAACCTGGGATTGTGCCCTGATATTCTGGTTCCACTGGGATTGTGCCCTGATGTTCTCAGGATACACTCTGTCTGCTGGATGGAAGTGTTTGTAAATGGACCTTGCTTTAGCACTCCCATGTCACAGAGAGCACCCAAGCCACTAGAAGCTAATGGATATCTCAGGAGCTGAGGAAAAATGGGTTCTCCCGGGAAGCAGCTAACCCCACGTGAGGCTGGGGATCAGGTCAGGACAAAAAGTGACCAATTGCTCCCCCTTTATTGGTTGGGATGTTCCCTCTTTGGTATTCGATGCCCAATCCAATCAAATTGGCCCCATCCCTGCCCTGGTCAGCCTGGACTAAACGTCACTGGGATCCTGTGTCAGGAATCAGGGAGAATTTCCTGAGAATTTCCCCACAATGAGTGAATTGTCAGTAGGCCATAGCCCTCCAGTCACACAGTCCATTTGCTGCTTTGGAAAAACAATTCAGAAAATGGTGGCTTCCAAATTTTTAAATTCAAATTTAAGATGTGCCGAACACAAACACCTTTTCGCCTCAAGTGACTTGATTGCAGATTTGAGGCTTCAGCAAATGATTTTACCTGTCATGGTTCCAGGAATGTGAGATCCTGCGACACTGAGGAACATTAACAAGGAAAGGAAGTGGACTAATAGTCAAGATGAGAGAGAGATGATAGTGTAAATAGAAATAAGAGGAGGACAAAAAAAGGGAAAAAAATGTTAACATCTCCAAATAATTGTCATTAACAAACTTGTAATGAGTGACAGATCCTATATTCTTCTAACTCTCTCTTTTCCAGAGCTGATTGCAAGGTCAGTGGGAAATGTAAGGAACAATGATTTGGAGGTTTCTCTTTGGAGGTTGTGTCTCAGTGAATAACAATCCTTCCTCAGTCACAAGCCTGAGTTTAGGGACATTAATGAATAGAATCATAGAATCCTGCAGTGCAGAAGGGGGCCATTCGGCCTGTCGAGTCTGCACTGACCCCAATCCCACTTAGGCCCTATCCCTGTGGCCCATGCATTTATCCTGACACTAAGGGGCAATTGAGCATGGCCAACCCACCTAACCCACACATTTTGCTGAGTCTGCTCTGCAGTATTGAGGGAGTGCTGCACTGCCACAAGTGCAGTTCTTTGATGAAACATTGAACTGTCTCAGGTGGATGAAACTGATCCCACAGCGCAGTGCTGGAGAGGAACCGGAAAGTTCCATCAGTCAGAGTGTGACCAACTGAGTCATAAATGAAACCACAGAGAAGAGACATATCGTACGTGGGCGTTTCAAGTGAGATCCTCAGGATAGGACAGATGGAGCCTTACTTTGGTGAATCGTGCTATGTGTTACGGGGGCTGCCCACTGATGAAAGTGGCAACTGAAACCTCTGACCAAAAGAAAATTTAGCTATTGTTACAAGAACTTCTCTCTATCCCACCAGCAGCAGGGATGGAGCGAGGGGATGGGGGAGGGCGGGGGGAATGGGAAAATTTAGAGAGTGGCTGTGAGTCAACTGGTTGGACTGGAAAATCCTGGCCAATATATTTGGACAAGAGACACAGGTTAATTTTCCAGAGAAACCAACCTGTCTCATATTGTGACAATGAGCTTATTGACCTTCTCCAGTCCTGCAGCTTATTGGATTGTTCAGCCTTGGAGAACTTTGCAGAATCCAGTCTGTGTCCTCCTCACTCCAGGAATGTGCGGCCCTTTGGGACATTCAATAGGCCAGACAGAGGAACAGGTAATTGTGCCACACACAATACAAAGTGGCTGTTAGGGTTGGAAATCCAGCAGAGTTTGAATCGGAAGACTTGGGGTCAAATATTTTGAGTGCAGTCCAATTGAAAAATTGAATCACTAGATGTAGGGATATGGGGGCGGGGTCTGAGTGGGATTGTGGTCAGTGCAGACTCGATGGGCCAAATGGTCTCTTTTTGCACTGTGGATTTCTATGATTCAATATCAAAACTCAAGAGTGGTCGGGGATTTCCTGGCTCAATGGACTCTGCCTTTGAGGAAGAATTTTTATCTCAAATCTACAGCTTGCGACCCTGAAGGAGTTGTCCGTGATGCAAGGTCACTTGGGAATGTAGCTGTCTCTAAAACCTCCCAGAACTTCCAAATCTTGATGCTGATGACAAGGGAGAGATGGAATGATCTGTTCTCTGGCATTTCCTGAGCATTTCTAATTAACCAAACAGAAAATCAAGCCCTTTTTTTGTCTAATGTCATAAATAACAAAAATCTACCAGAAAGCATCAGAAATAATCTCAAACCAATTCCTTCTTCAATCATTACATGCAAGATTTGACAGCCCAGAAGTCAGTCCACCACACATTGACACTTCATTTCTATTCTCATATACTGCCGAGTTTGGTAGCGAGAGTTGGATGTATCCCTGGAGATTTTATTCTAGAATCCCGCCTTCACACTCCCTCCATTGGCTACTCAACTTGTTCAAATTGCAGTGAGCTACCTTCCATTTCCAGGACAGATTTATCACTGTCTGATTGGATCAGTCTCACTGAGAATCAAATCATCCTTTTTCAACAATAATTAAGTAAATCTCTGCACTTTCTCATGAACAACTTAAACATTATTTTCTAAACCCCCTGTGATTATTCTGCTGGATATTACTTATGATCGAGCTGAGGTAATTAATCTCCAATCCACTCAATTGTAGGGCAAACCTGGAGGGTTGTTAACTCCCCCTCTCCCCATAACGAATATTCATCGATATGATGGGAGTTTTGTCTAATAACAAAAGATAACCTCTACAATATGGATGTGCCATGTTTTGTGGTAATGCATTGTTTTTTAATTACATTCTCACACTTTATAGAACAACCCAGCACATACATAGAATCATAGAATTCCTACAGTGCAGAAGGAGGCCATTCAGCTCATCAAGTCTGCACTGACCACAATCCCACCCAGGCCCTAATCCCATAACCCCACATGTTTACCCTCTCACTAGTGTCAATTTAACATGACCTGTCAACTTAACCTGCCCACTGTGTTTGTGCTGGATTTTTGACAGAGCTGTCCTATTAATCCCACTCCTCTACTTTGCCCCCAGAACTTGGTAAGTTTTCCCCTTCAAGTATTTATCCCATTCCCTTTGGAAAATAGATTTTCCTCATTCCCTGGTTCTTTCCTCTATCACTGTAAACCTGTATTCTCTGCCCACTGACTCTCTCCCTTTAATCACATTATCAAAAGCTTTCCGCTCTAAGCAGAACGATCTCAGCTTCTCCAGTGGAGACACTGAAAGTTCTCAGAAACATCCAAATCCAGTACTTTCAGCGGATGCGGATACGAGAGAAGAGAACCAAGTCTCTCATTTACCGCTTGATTAAATCTTCTCTGCAAACTCTTGAAAATATTGGCTGGAGTTTTCTGACAGCTCACACCATTCTGCTACTGCAAATGAAGTAGCGATGCCAGTGTTGGACTGGGGTAAAGAAAGTCTCAAAACACCAGGTTAAAGTCCAACCAGTTTACTTGATAGCAAACTCACAAACTTTCAGAACTGGAGTTCCTTCATCAGGTGTCGAAGATTCCTTCCACACACCTTCCATCTTCCATACACTTAATGAAGAGACACCGTTTCCAAAAGTTTGTGGGTTTACTATCAAATAAACTAGTTGGACTCTAATCTCGTGTTGTGACTTCTGACTGCAAATAAAGACACAGAATTTGATGCTTAGCCAAATCTCCATTTACTGCAGCAGGACTGGAGAATCCCACCAGCGGGAATGGCCACAGAATTCCACCCACTAAATTTTACAAGTGTGATGTACTGAGTTGGACTCAGTATTGGAGCTGTGGCCCTGCTACTTTGGAAAAGTCTCTCACTGCTCTGTATGTTTAAGTTGGAGCAGAGTGCCCGGCTCACCTCTCTGACAGTGTCAACTTGACGCTGCCTGTCCTCATCAGCATGTTCTGTACTTCTCCCTTGGGAGCGGTGGTCAGTCCGGATAATGAGCCGTGGTGGCTAAGTGGGAGATCGATTGACTCAGAGCTGGTGTGCAGGCTGGTCAGAGACGGGTAGCTTAGGGTGTCCTTACTGCCCCCTGGTGAACTGCTGAGGCTGGCGGTCAGCTGGTGCCCGCTGGACGTTAACGAGTGGAGCGAGGCTGGGCTGGACGCCAGCGACTGGCTCAGACTTCCCCCTTCTGTGGGCAGATCTGAAGGTTTGCAGCCCACTAGACTGTTCCCTCCGCTGCCCGACTGCCCACCAGCACTGGCGACGCTCCCTGCCGCAACGGAAGGAGACTCGAGGCTGCCCTGGCGAGTCAGCGAGGCGTGAGGGTTAGTGATGGAGCTCTTGGCTGATTCTGAACTTGGCACACTGCTCCCTTTCCCACTCGACTTTGTTCCAAACAACCTACAGAAAAAGAGATGAAACAGTGAGCTGGGAGTGAGAGACGATGAATCATCACACACTGAACCAATCCACAGAAATCTACCTTACTGCTTCCAGTGCCCATACTGAAGGTGCTGCCACACTGTTGGTGGTGCCATCTTTCTTGTCAGACATTAAACTGAGATCCTATTTGCCCTCTTAGGTGCTTGTGGAGGATTCCCTTCTCACTATTTGTAAAAGAAGTGGATAAGATCTCAATCAATGTCGCAGAAGAACAATAAGTTAGCTGGTCATTATCCAAGTGCTGTCTGTGGGATCTCACAGGTGTTAGACTTGGAGGTTGGTGAATATTTTGGTGATAGTGACCACAATTCAGTTACGTTCACCTTAGTGATGGATAGGGATAGGCATGAAGCTGGGGGAAGTAATTACAGCTGGGGGAATGGTAATTATGAGGCCATAAGGAGGGAATTAGGGTGCATAGGTTGGACTAGGAAACTACAGGGACTGGGAACATCTGAAATGTGGAGCTTATTCAAGGAGCAGCTACTGCGAGTCCTTGATAAGTATGTCCCTGTCAGGCAAGGAGGAAATGGTAGAGGAAGGGAACCATGGTGTACTAAAAAAGTTAATTCGCTGGTTAAAAGGAAAAAGGAGGCTTATGTCAGGATGAGGCTTGAAGGCTCAGTTAGTGCACTGGATAGCTATAGATTATGATGTAAAGATGCCGGTGTTGTTAGCCACTTTAACACTTGAATAGCTGGTTAGATGTAAGGATTCGCATTCTAATCAGCAATCTCTGACTGTCTGTGCTGATGTGTGCTATTGCAGACCAGAACACTGCATTTGCCTGACGAAGACACAAGAGTGTTGAAAGCTCGCAATTTTACTATCAAATAAATCGGTTGGATTTAAAATTGGTGTTGCTTAATTCTTACTGTGTAGCTATAGATTAGCCAGGAGGGAGCTAAAGAGTGAGTTGAGGAGAGCTAAAAGGGGACACAAGAAGACTTTGGCTGATAGGATCAAGGAGAATCCTAAAGCTCTCTTTAGATATGTTAAGAATAGAAGATTGGTTAGGGCAAGATTAGGGCCAGTCACAGACAGCAGTGGGAAGTTGTGCGTGGAGCCTGAAGAGATTGGAGAGCACTGAACAAATATTTCTCTTCGGTATTCACGCAGGGAGATGTAAATGTAGTTGTGGAGAACACTGGGATACAGGGTTGCAAACTGGAAAGTATTGAAGTAGATAAGGAGGATGTGCTAGATATTCTTGAGGGTTTGAAGTTAGATAAGTCCCCTGGGCCGGACGGGATTTACCCTAGGATTCTCTGGGAGGCAAGAGAGGCGATTGCAGAGCCTCTGGCTCTGATCTTCAGGTCGTCGTTGGTTACGGGTATAGTGCCGGAAGACTGGAGGATAGCGAATGTGGTCCCATTGTTCAAGAAGGGGAATAGAGACTTTCCAGGGAATTATAGGCCGGTGAGTCTTACTTCTGTTGTGGGCAAAGTATTGGAGAGAATTATTAGGGATAGGATTTATAGTTATTTAGAGAGAAATGAATTGATTGGGGATAGTCAGCATGGTTTTGTGAAGGGTAGGTCGTGCCTTACTAACCTTATTGAGTTTTTTGAAAAAGTGACCAAAGAGGTGGATGGGGGTAAGGCAGTTGATGTGGTATATATGGACTTTAGTAAGGCGTTCGATAAGGTGCCCCATGGAAGGCTTCTGCAGAAAATGCAGATGTATGGGATTGAGGGTGATTTAGCTAATTGGATTAGGAATTGGCTAGCTGATAGAAGACAGAGGGTGGTGGTTGATGGAAATTATTCATCGTGGAGTTCGGTTACAAGTGGTATACCTCAGGGGTCTGTTTTGGGGCCCCTGCTGTTTGTAATTTTTATCAACGATCTGGATGAGGGTATTGAAGAATGGATTAGTAAATTTGTGGATGACACCAAAGTCGGAGGAGTGGTAGATAGTGAAGAGGGATGTTCTAGTTTGCAGAGAGACTTGGACAAGTTGCAGAGCTGGGCCGAGAGGTGGCAAATGGAATTCAATGCGGAAAAGTGTGAGGTAATTCACTTTGGCAGGAATAACAAATGTGTAGAGTATAGAGCTAATGGTAGGACTCTTAATAGTGTTGAAGAACAGAGGGATCTTGGTGTATATGTGCATAGATCCCTGAAAGTTGGCAATCAAGTCGATAAGGTTGTAAGAAGGCATATGGAGTCTTAGCTTTTATTGGTAGGGGGATTGAATTTCGGAGCCGCAACGTCATGTTGCAACTGTACAAAACTCTAGTGCGGGCGCACTTGGAGTATTGTGTGCAGTTCTGGTCCCCGCATTATAAGAAAGATGTGGAGGCATTGGAGAGGGTACAGAGGAGGTTTACCAGGATTTGCCTGGTATGGAGGGCAGGTCTTATGAAGAGAGGCTGAGGGATTTGAGGTTGTTTTCGTTAGAAAGAAGGCGGCTAAGAGGAGACCTTATTGAAACATATAAGATGATTAGAGGTTTAGATAGGGTGGACAGTGATAGCCTTTTTCCTCGGATGGAGAAAGCTAGCACGAGGGGACATAGCTTTAAATTAAGGGGTGGTAGTTATAGGACAGATGTCAGAGGTAGGTTCTTTACCCAGAGGGTGGTAAGGGTATGGAATGCCCTGCCTGCGTCAGTTGTAGATGCGCCAAGTTTGGTGGCGTTTAAGAGGTTAGTAGATAAGTTTATGGACGAAAAGGGAATGGTTTAGGTTAGAGGGTCATTGCTTTTTCCTAATTGGTCGGCGCAACATCGAAGTCCAAAGGGCCTGTTCTGCGCTGTAATGTTCTATGTTCTATGTTCTACGTGCACAAATTGGCTGCTGATTTTTCTGCATTACAACAGTGGCTACAAAGTAAAAGTATCCCTCCTGGTTCACTATTGGCTCTTTACACCCTCAGTGTAACTAGGGATGGATAATAACTATGGGCTTGTAAATCCCATCCAGATCTTCAGGAAAAATAAGAATGGAGTTTCTGAATGCTCCACACAATGTGTAAATAACAAACCACCCATCATTAACATATAATTAACATATCAAATAATAATTAATAATCATCAAATAATTAACAATTCATCATTAAATATCAAACCACCCAGCATTGTCCTCAAGATCATCCCCAATCTTCACCTTAATTTCATCCCAACAATTCATGAGAATTTTTTTATGAGCCTGATAGAAGGGGGAAGCAGGGATTAACACAGTGACCCATGTGTTCCCACTGGGAATAGGTGTAGCTCAGAGATAGTTTAGAATACTGTCAACCCAACTCTCCATGTGAGTTGGTTCTTCACTCAGAGCTGGTGGAGAACTTCCATTACTGAGTGTTACCAAGATTAGAAGTGGAATATCTTACCTGTGTCGGACAGACACCTTCCAGTTCAGGACCCCCTGGTCACCTGGTTGTGAAAGGTTAAAAATCAGACTCGACCCCGCAGAGTCCCGAGACAGAAGCAGAGGGAATCCACCTGTGACAGACTCACTAACCTGCGGAATGTTGGCGAAGAGATATCTGGATACTTTGATCCCTGTTGCCTTAGTCCCGATGTTCCGCTGCTGTTCATGGAGGGAGGGCTGGATTTCGGAGAGCTGGACAGTGACATGCTCTCTGGGTCTGACACGGCCGCTGCCTTG
The DNA here is from genome assembly GCA_024679065.1 of Sphyrna mokarran. NCBI lineage: Eukaryota > Metazoa > Chordata > Chondrichthyes > Carcharhiniformes > Carcharhinidae > Sphyrna > Sphyrna mokarran. The sequence goes on along the minus strand of JAGIQG010000008.1, from coordinate 1,824,270 downwards.
TCTCGTTCCCGGTCACCCTGACCGATACTGATGGGGCTGGAACGTCCCGAACCCACCTTGGACGGTTCTCTCAGTTTGGAAGCTGTGCTGCCAGCTGATTTGCCGCCTGTGCTGGAGTCGATGTTGCTGGTGCTGGAACGGTGCCCACTGCGGCTGGCGATGTTTCCTGTGCTGGATTTGTCAGGCCGAGGTAAACTGCGATATTGCAAGTTAGTCCTGGAGCTCATCAACAAGATCCCATCCTCCAGGTTCTGGGAACCATCCAGACTCGTCTTCCTGACAGATGTTGACTTGCTGGGGATTCCAGAAGACTTGGGTGCTTTCCCCAGTGTGGCTGAGCCACTGGTCACCATCACCCCACTCGCTGTTGTGGATGAGCAGACAGCAGCTTTTTTAAACCCAAAGGACCCCGCGGTGGGAGTGCGAGCTATCCCCGAGGGCGGCTTCTTCCCTTCATCTCCACTGCTCCTTCCTGCCTCCGAGGGGGACTGCTGGGTGGTTGTGCTTTTCAGGGGCACCTTTCCTTTCTCTGAAACTTTTCCATCTTCCGATTTTCCTGTAACTGGTATGTCGACAATTAGATGTAGAAGTCACCACACCAAAACCAGGCATTCAGCGTAACAAGCCCATCCTGGTTATAAAGCACCGAACAAATCTCCCCATCTCCTTCACCTAAACCCATAACACCAGAAAACATAGGGGCAGAATTAGGCCACTCAGCCCATCGAGTCTGCTCTGCCATTCAATCATGACTAATGTTTTTCTCATCTCCAGTTTCCTGCCCCCAATTCCATTTTCCTCATGTATGTATCCAGATTCCCATTAAATGGATTGGTACGATTCACCTCAACCATTTTCTGTTGGAGTGAGTTCCCCATTCTCACCATTCTCTGAATAAAAATGTTTCTCCTCAATTCATTAATTTCTATCTTCATCTCTCTGTCACCACCCCCTCCCAGCAGCCCCACAGCCCCCTCCCTGCAGCTTCTCCCAACCCTCCAGCATCCCCCTGCACCCCCCCCATCCCCCTCCCCGCACCAGCTCCACACTCCCCATCCCTCTGCACTCCCTCACATCCCTTTCCCTGCAGCCTTCCACATCCCACATCCTCCTCCCTGCACCAGTCCTGCATCCCCTCACATCCCCTTCCCGCAACCCAGACACCCTCTCCACACGCCTCCCCACGACCCCCCCCAACATTTGTCTCTCCACATCTCCCTGCATCCTCTCGCCAATCCCCCACTGCATTTTCTTCCTGCACCCCCCACATGTCCTCCACACACTCCCCACATCCCTTTCCCTGCAAACCTCCCTGCCACCCCCTTCCTGTACCCCCACCACACCCCCTTCCTACATCCCGCTGCATCTCCCTCTGCATCCCTCTGCAACCCTCTCCCCGCACACCTCCTGCACCACCCTCCCCCATCCTTTCCCCATGTACCCCTCCCCATAACCCCCTGACCTCTTCTGCATCCCACTGCATTCTCCTTCTCGTAACCCCCCCCCCCACCCGCCCCTCCTCCCCGATCCTCCCCCCATCCCGATTCCATTCTCCTTCAGACTTTAACCTAATACAATCTATCAGTTTCTACACTGATATATTTAGTTGACTTATTCTGGACTCCTCCCCCCGCTCCCCCTACACCGTCCCCCCAATAGGTTCAGTTATTGATTCCTTTCATTATCTTAAAACCCTCAGTGAAATCACCACCTAATTCCCAATACCTAAGAGATTACAAGCCTAGCCTCTGAAACCTGTTCCCAAACCTGAATCCTTTTAGCCCCATTGAAACTCTGGTGGAGGTTGGTGAGGGAGAAATCCAATTGGACCAAATCATTTCTTGCGAATTGAAGGATGCTCGTTCTGGAATTGATGGGAAGTGACGGCCGAATCAAACTCACTCAACTGTAACCAGCAGCTTCATCAAGAAGGTGATCACTCTGAAAGCTTCGGGATTGTCTTTCTTTATTACCCACGGCCTGCGTGCCTCCTGTAAACTCCAATGATGCTGGGATAAACCCAGCTGGGATCTGATTGGAAAGCTCCCGCTCGGCACGGATGGGATGAGCAGAATGTCCAATTTCAGCTTTAGAGAATGGAGTCGCACTTTCAGCTGCCTCACATCCCTCTTCAATAAGATCTTAAAACAAGGGGCTGCGGGGATAGTCACGGAAATAATTCTAATCTTCCAAAATTCCTTAAGTTTCTGGAAGAGTCCAAGTGGATTGGAAAATAGCCAATTTAGTACCTTTATTCAAGAAAGAAGGGAAACAGAAAGCAGGAAACTACACGCCAATTAGCCTGACATTGTCATCACATCTGAAATTGTTAGAATTCATTATTAAGAAGGTTATAGCAGGAAACTTGGAAATCATAATGGGATCAGGCAGAGCCAACATGGTTTTATAACAGACAAATCATGTGTAACTAATTGATTGAAGTTCTTTGAAGAAGTAACACGCAAGATGGATAGAGGGGAACCTGTAGATGTAGGGTGCTTGCATGTCCACAAGACATTTGCTAAGGTTATTGGACAAAATAAGAGCTGATGGTGAAGGGGGTAACGTGTTCACCTGGATAAAGGATTGGTTAACTAACAGGAAGCAGGGATTCAGGATAAGTTGGTCATTTTTGGGTTGGTAAGCAGTAATCTGTGGAATGCCGCAGAGATCAGTGCCTCAGTATTTCTAATTTATATCAATGATTTTCATGAAGGTAACTGTAATGTGAGGACAGCACGGCAACACAACGGTTAGCACTGCTGCCTCACAGTGTCAAGGACCTGAGTTCAATTCCAGCCCTGGGTCACTGTCTGTGTGGTGTTTGCACGTTCTCCTCATGTCTGCGTGGGTTTCTTCCGGGTGCTCCAGTTTCCTGCCATAGTCCAAAGATCCATGGGTTAAGTAGAGTAGCCATGGTAAATTGCCCCTGAGTGTCTCGGGGACTAGTTAGGGTAAATGGGGATAAGGTCTGGGTGGGATTGAATTCAGTACAGACTCGATGGGCTGAATGGCCTCCTTCTGCACTGTAGGATTTTATGGTTCTAACTAAATTTACACATGACACCAAGATGGAGGACAGAGGGAGTTTGCGAAGAGATTTGGATAGGTTCAGTAAGTGGGCAAAAAATTACAGAGCATCGACATTTCCGCTTTGGATAGAAAAACAGTAAATTATTTAAATGGTGAAAGATTGCAGAACTCTGAGGTACAGAGGGATCTGGGTGTCCAGGTGGTAAATCAGAAAACGTTGGTCTGCAGATACAGCAAATGATTAAGAAAGCAAATAGAATGTTGTTATTATAATAGAGACTAGAATACAAAAAATGGGGAGTTTTTCAGCAGTGGTATTGGTGAGACCAAATCTGGAATATGGTGTACAGATTTGGACTCCTTATTTGGAAACGATATTCTGACATTTGAGGTAGTTCAGAAAGAGTTCATGTGATTCAGGTGATGAAGGGGCTATCTCCTGAGGAGAGGTTAGAGAGGCAAGGCCCGTATCCACTGGAGTGTGGAGGAATTGAGAGCTGGTTTCATTGAAACATAAAATCCTAGCCTTGAATTTCCAGTCCCGCCCACTGTTGCGATTGGAAAATCCCACCAGAAGCCTATGGGCTTGTGGCTGTCTCTCCAATTCTCCATGTCACCTGTAAGGCTTCCTGGCACAGAAGGACTGGAGAGTCCCAGTCCCTGACGGGATTGGATTGGGAGGAAACTGGGAGGATGCTTTCCCCTGTGGAGGAGAATAGAACCGGGGGATTCTGTTTATGAATAAGAAATTTAAAGATGGAGATGAGGAAAGATTTTTGTCTCTCAGGAGTTTTTGGTCTGGGGAATTCTCTTCCTCAGAAAGCAGTGGATATTGGGTCATTGAATATATTCAAGGCTGCGTTATTCAGATATTTGATTGATAAGGGAGTTAAGGGCTATGGTTAGCAGATAGGAAAGTGGAGTTGTGACCACAATCAGATCAGCTATGACCTAATAAAATGGAAGAGCAAGTTCAAAGGGCCGAATGGCCTACTCCTATGTTCCCATCCCACCCTCTGAGTATATCCTTCCCTTCCTTTCTCCCTGTGTGTTTCTTTCAAATACTCTTTGTGGTAGAGAATTCCCCACTCTCTGGGTAAAGAAGTTGCTCCTGGATTGTCCTTGGATGTTGAATCTCCCCCACATCAATTCTATCAATTCCTCCATTAACACCACAATCAGATCATCACTGACCTTCCTCTTATCTAGATTAAAGGGTTCCAGATACAATCCCATTGGACTCAAAATGTTAACTCTATTTCTCTCTCCACACACACTGCCAGACCTACTGAGTCTTTCCAGTATTTTCTGTTTTTTATTTCAGATTTCTAACATAGGTGGAATTTTGTGGTTTTCATTCCCTTACCTGGAGTTTTTAAGGGATGCTTGTTCCGAGGTGTGGGGACACCTCCTTGTGCTGTCATACCCCGTCTCCATGATCCAGTTTGAGACAGGGACAGAGATGGCCTTTGTCCTTTCTCAGAATCATCAGACAAATCGGAGGGGTTCCTCTTCCATTTCTCACCAGAATCCATCTTTGCCGTGTCGTGTCCTTCCTCAGGCTTCTTCAAATCTTCACCGCTCCAAGCGGTTTCATTTTCTGATGTTGAGTGTTTCTCTGAGTCTGTTTTGAGCTGGGAGAAAGGATTAAGATGAGAACCATATATCAATGGTGATTCTGCTTTTCATTTATATTGGTAAGGAATGGAGATTGGCAATCAAAATATCTTTCAGATTTTGTGCCTGACAAGCGGGACTCTGTAAGCTAATAGCATGAGGCATCAACTGAAACTTCAAGACAAGGTCGATTAATTATTGTTCAAAAAGCACATCAAAGGATAGGTGCAAAGAGAAAACTATTCTGGATGATTGATTAGAGGAGGAGATGAGGATTTTTTTTTGCTGTGATCTGGAAGGTGCTGTCTGAAAGGACAGTGGAAGCAGATTTATTAATAACTTTCAAAAGGAAACTGGATAATTATTTGAAAAGGAAATTTTTGGGGACTATGGGAAAAGAGGAAGATATTGGATAATTCTTTCAAAGGGCCAGCATGGACAGAATAGGCTGAATGGTCTCCTTGGGTGTCCTGTGGAGTGTTCCATTTCTGTGGATGATTTGGCAGAAGAACTCTCAACATCTGGACTACATTGAGGAATATTTAAATCTTCTTTTGGCATTCAAATCAAAACTTTGTTTTAACCATGGTGGCCAGAGAGCTTTTGACAACATTATTTCTGGCCTCATGTTAGTTGAAAGATTAAGACATGGGAATACAAGCTATTTAGTACATGGGAATGGATTGGTAGAGTTCTCAAAGGCTCAACTGGTCCCACAGACAGGACATGGGAGTGTACAAGAGGTTTGAGATGGTTTTGATTTTAATTAGCTCCCCTTTGTAGCCCCCTCCAGCCTTTGATAGTTCATCCTGCCCTTCTATCTCTGTGCTACTGTGTGTTCCAACTTTGCTATCCAAGTCTTCAATCATCTGATCCTCTCTCCACCAGTTTCACAGTCTTCCTTTATCCTTTCCCACTGCTAAACCTTTCTAAAAAACAATCCCTCCAACTCTGGCTCAGATCACCCTTTCTAAACTGCACCCACCACCCCGACTCCCACCCCTCCACCCCATAAGAACATAAGAAATAGGAGCAGGAGTCGGCCATCTAGCCCCTCGAGCCTGCCCCGCCATTCAATAAGATCATGGCTGATCTGTAGTGGTTCAGTTCCACTTTCTCCCCATAACCCTTAATTCCCTTGTCTATCAGAAACCTATCTACCCATGACTTAAATATATTCAGCGAGGTAGCCTCCATCACTTCAATGGGCAGAGAATTCCAGAGATTCACCAACTTTTTAGTGAAGAAGTTCCTCCTCAACTCCGATTTAAACTGCCCACCGCGCCCTCCCCCTTATTTTGAGGCTGTGCCCTCTAGTTCTGGTTTCCTTTCTAAGCGGGAAGAATCTCTCTACCTCTACCCAATCCATCCCCTTCATTATCTTATATGTCTCTATAAGATCCCCTTTCAGACTTCTAAACTCCAACGAGTATAAACATAGTCTACTCACCCCGACTCCCATCCCTTCACCCCACTCCACCACTCACCCCCACTCCCATCCTTCACCCCACTCCCACCCACTCACCCCCACTCCCACCCTTCACCCCCACTCCCACCCACTCACCAGACTCATCCCCCCACTCACCCCCACCCCATCCCTTCACCCCCACTCCCACCCACTCACCCCACTCCATCCCTCACCCCATCCACCCCCACTCCCCACTCCCTCCCTTCACCCCCACTCCACCACTCACCCACTCCCTCCCTTACCCACTCCCACCCACTCACCCCCACTCCCATCCTTCACCCCCGCTCCCACCCACTCACCCCACTCCCATCCCTTCACCCCCACTCCCACCCACTCACCCCGACTCCCATCCCTCACCCCCACTCCCACCCACTCAACCCCACTCCCATCCCTTCACCCCCACTCCCACCCACTCACCCCAACTCCTTCCCTACCTCCACTCCACCCACCACTCCCACCTCACCCACTCCACTACCAACTCCCATCCTCCCCCCTCCACCACTCCCACTTCACTCCATCCCTTCACCCCCACTCCCACTCACCACCCCAACTCCCATCCACTCACCCCAATCCTATCGTCTTTCACTTAGGCATTGGCCGTGCTAAATTCTCCCTCAGTGTACCTGAGCAGGTGCCGGAATGTGGCGACTAGGGGATTTTCACAACAACTTCATTGCAGTGTTAATATAAGCCTACTTCTAAAAGAAATAAATTAACTTTAAAAAACCCTCAGCTGCGAGGTGCTTTCAATAAATTTAAGATGTCAACAGTATTTTATTTCTATCTCCAAACAATTTTCTTTGTATCTGAACAGTAAAAACAATAAATGAATGAAAACCAAAATACTTTCCATTTTCTTTCTCTTGTATACCTCCTACATTATACTTCAATGGTATATGGGGTTGTATTTGGAACATGTACCTGAGTTCTGGTGTTCTTCCTGGATGGGGCAGTGATGTTGGAGTAGGAGCTGACTGATGAGGTTGTATTCAAGTCATCAGTACTAAGGTTATCGAGTGTATCACTGAGCCCACTACTAATGGAACTGCTGTCATCCCAGCTAGAAGAACAGAGAGAGATCCAGAATCAATCACTACAACAGTCAAGTTCACATTGGATTATACAACAGAACTATTATTTAATTTGATTCCTTGGTGCAGTTATGTATAATTATCTATGGCCCACTGTTGCTGAAGATTCTGAAGGTTGCCCTTAATAAAATAATTCAGTTGAGGGTATTAACAATCAGAGTGGCTTCAAGTGGATCACATAGTAAAAGGGAGAATGTTAATGGCCGCTTCTACTGAGAACACTATATTTTCCACATTGATGATCGAAACCTTTCCAAAATACACTCCAGCCCACTGCCCTAGGTTGTTTCTGACCCAGCACACTTACCTCTGAACTGGCTTCTTTCCCATCATTTTAATTTTTAAAAAATTATCTCTTTTTAGCATATTGAAATTTTCTTTCAGTGATATTAAATAATAGAACAATGAATCAGTATTCCTTCATGCAGGTTATCAGGTCCTGGGGATTGATCCGCCTTCAATTCCATCACTTTCCCCCATACCATTTCTCTCTCACAAGGTTTTCTTCAGTTCCTCCCTCTCACTAAACCCTGTGCTCTCCAACATTTCTGGGACATTTATATGCCCCTTTGTGAAGGCAGAACCTCAGTATGTATTCAGTGGATCAGCCATTTCCTTGTTCCCCATTATAAATTCTCCTGTTTCTGATTGTAAGGGACCTACATTTATCTTCACCAACCTTTTCTCTTCACATTCCTAGAGAAGTTTTTGCAATGATGTTCCCTGCAAGCTTACTCTCATACTCTAACTTTCTCATTCTTAATCAATCCTTTTGCTAAATTCTAAACTGCTCCCAATTCTCAGGTCTTCTTCTGGCCACTTTGCATGCCTCTTCCTTGGATCTAATATGATCTATAATTTCTCTTGTAAGTCAAGTTTGACCACCTTTCCTATTTTACTTTTGTGCTAGACAGGAATAAGCAGCTGCTGCAGTTCACCCATGCGCTCTCTGGATGTTTGCCATTATCTATCCACCATCATCCTTTCAAGTAACATTTCCCAATCCATCATAGCAAACATGTGCCTCATATTATCGTAGTTTCCTTTATTATGATTCAGAATGCTAGTCTCAGACTCAACTATATCGCTCTCCATCTTAATGAAGAATTCGATCTTGTTATATTCACTTATCCCTAAGGTGTCTCACACAACACGATTATCAATGAACATAGAACATAGAACATAGAACATTACAGCGCAGTACAGGCCCTTTGGCCTCGATGTTGCGCCGGCCAGTGGACCCTCTAACCTAAACTATTCCAATATCATCCATATGCCTATCCACCGAACATTTGAATGCCCCAAAAGTAGGCGAGTCCACAACTGCTGCAGGCAGGGCATTCCACGCTCTCACCACCCTCTGTGTAAAGAACCTGCCTCTGACATCCGTCCTATAACTACCACCTCTTAATTTAAAGTTATGTCCCCTCGTGTTGGTCATCACCATCCGAGGAAAAAGGCTCTCACTATCCACCCTATCCAGTCCTTTGATCATCTTATACGCCTCAATTAGGTCACCGCGTAACCTTCTTCTCTCTAATGAAAATAACCTCAGGTCCCTCAGCCTTTCCTCGTAAGGCCTTCCCACCATACCAGGCAACATCCTGGTAAACCTCCTCTGCACCCTTTCCAATGCTTCCACATCTTTCTTATAATGCAGCGACCAGAACTATACGCAATACTCCAAGTGCGGCCGCACCAGAGTTTTGTACAGTTGTAACATAACCTCACGGCTCCTAAATTCAATCCCTCTACCAATAAAAGCTAACACACCGTACGCCTTCTTAACAACTTTATCAACCTGGGTGCCAACTTTCAAAGAGCTCCTTTCTCATTATACAATATCCAGTTTCAACCATACCATCCCAAAACCATCCCGTATACACTCCAGGAATTCCTCTCAAGGGACTTGTAGCTAATTTGATTTGCCCAATATATATGCAAATTAAAAGTACTGATAATTACAGACATTCCTTTATTCCATGTGTTTTTACTTTCCTGTTAATGCCACCCCCAACATCAACATAGAAAGCATTCTTTCTGGTTGTATCACAGCTTGGTATGGGCTTCTGCTCTGTCCAAGACCACAAGAAACTACAAAAGGTCATGAATGTAGCCCAATCCATCACGCAAACCAACCTCCTATTCATTGACTCTGTTTACACTTACTGCTGCCTCAGAAAAGCACCCAGCATAATTAAAGAACCCACACACCTCGGATATTCTCCTTTCCACCTCCTTCCTTCAGGAAAAAAATGCAAAATTCTGAGGTTACGTACCAACTGACTCAAGAACAGCTTCTTCCCTGCTGCCATCAGACTTTTGAATGGACCTACCTCGCATTGAGTTGATCTTTCTCTACGTTTTAGCTATGATTGTAATACTACATTCTGCACTCCCTTCCTTCTCTATGAATTGCTTTGTCTATGTAGCACACAAGAAGCAATACTCTTCACTGTATACTAATACATATGACAGTAATAAATCAAATCAAATAACACAGTTTGGGAGTCTGTATATAAGCCAACTAACACTTTTTGTCCCTTAGCGATTCTCAGCTCTACCCATAAGATTCCACATTGTCAGAGCTAATGAGGGTGATTCTCTCAAAAACGTTCTAAGTGTTGAAGTTGTGTGAAACTCCCCCCAATTTTTTTAGCAGGATTTTCAGATTGAATCTCTCGCACTCTGAACACTGCAAAGTGTCTCAGTGGGATTCACGCTGGAAATCAAGGACTGGGGAGTATTCTGTCTCAAGGCCGGCAGCAAAGTGCTCAGTCTGCAGGAGCAGCAGGTGATCAAAAAGGTGAATGGGATGTTGGTCTTTATCGCGAGAGGTATAGAATATAAAAGGAGGGAGGACTTGTTGCAACTGTACAGGGCACTGGTGAGGCTGCAACTGGAGTACTGTGCGCAGTTTTGATTCCTGCATTTGAAAAACAATATACTGGCCTTGGAGGGAGTACAGAGAAGGTTCACCACTGGAGATCAGGGGGTTAGCTTATGAAGAGAGATTGAATAGACTGGGTCTGTACTCGATGGAGTTTAGGATTACAGAGCAAGGGAATTAAGGCTTATGAAGAGAAAGTGGGAAAGTGGAACCGATCCACTTCAGATCAGCCATGATCTTATTGAATGGCGGGGCAGGCTCAAGGGGCTGGATAGCCTACTCCTGCTCCTATTTCTTATGTTCTTATGAGTGGGCCATTGTACATGTGTCAGCACTGAGATCTGTGCACTGCCAACCAGTCTCTGATCGCTTCCTTCTCTCTCACTGTCACTAATCCCTATGCAGAGTGATAGCGGGATCCTCACTCCCACCAATCGCCACCCCATAGGCACAACCCCCAAATAGAGCCCCTTAGGCCCTGATCCCTTGGTAGAAAACCAGGTTGGCACCGCCCAGGGTGCACCCCCCTTATCCTTGGTCTCCTAATGGGGTCTCCATGGCCTCCCTTCACTCCAGTGGGGTCAGGCCACCAGAATCCCGTTAATGGGGAACAGTTGTAAACCTCGCTGGAATGAACCACTCCCAGAGAGTGCCAATGTCCCAGGAATCTGAAACTCTACCCCTCACACCATCTCTTCACCCACGTATTCGTCCTCTGTATCCTGCTGTTCCTACTGTAATTAGCACAGGGAGCAGTCCTGAGATCACTACCCTTGATTTCCTACTTTGCAGCTTGTTTCCCAGCTCCCTATATTCTGCTTCTTATATTTTTGGTATTGATGTGTACTACGACCACTGGCTGTTCGCCCTCCCCCTTCAGAATGTCCTGCAGCTGCTCCGAGACATCCTTAACCCTAGACCAAGGAGGCAACACACCATCCTGGAGTTTCATTTGCAGCCACAGAAATGCCTGTCTATTCCCCTTACAATTTAATCCCCTATAACTATTGCACAAACACACTTTTTAACCCTTCACTCTGCAGCTGAACCAATCATGGTGGAACACATTTGCTTGTTGCTGTTTTTCTCTGAAAGGTCATTGCCATTAACAGTATCCAAAGCGGTGTGTTTGTTTCACAGGGGAACGGCCACAGGAGGTTCCTGCACTGCCTGCGTAGCTCTCTTGCTCAGTCTGTTGATCACCCATTCCCTTCCTGCCTAGGACGTCTTGGGCTGTGGTGCGACTACTTCCCTAAACATGCTATCCACAATGTTTTCAGGCTCATGGATGCTCCGGTGTCCCCAGTTGCTGCTCCAGCTGGAGATACTTCCTGCACAAATACTGATCCAGGGCACTGAAAATGTTCCTGATTTCCCACATGGAACATGAGGAGCACACCTTGGCTTTGAGCTCTCTGGCCATGACTTACCCCTTTAACTTAAACCTTTAGAAGATGCTTAATATCAGATAATATTACTGTAGGCCCTTCTTCCCTGGTCCTTGTTACTACGGAATATAACCCCTGTAAACTGTAAACCACAAAAAACCCCACAGAAACCAGCAATGATAAAGTAGTAAATAGTTACCTTACTCACTATGCACCAGTTGTTGTCCTTGCAGCCTGGATACTGTAGCAGCACTAGGGAAAAGGCCTCCACTCCAACAATTAAGGAGTTAGAAATAAAAGAAAAAAATTCAAAAGATGTCTTTTCCCAAGAGAAACACAGAGGATAGAGGAGGCCATTTGGCCCTTCAAGCCTGCTCTGCCATTCATTACAATCCTGGCTGATCATCCAACTCAATAGCCTAATTCTGTTTCCTCCCCATAACCTTTGATCCGGTTCACCCCAAGTGCTATATCCAGCCACCTCTTGAATACATGCAATGTTTTGACATCAACTACTTCCTGTGGTAATGAATTCTACAGGCTCACCACCCTTTGGGTGAAGAAATGTCTCCTCACCTCTGTCCTAAATGATCTACCCTGAATCCTCAGATTGTGAACCCTGGTTCTGGACTCCCCCCACCATCGGAGATATCCTCCCTGCATCTATCCTGTCTAGCCCTGTTAGAATTTTATAAGTGTCTATGGGATCCCCCCCTCATTCATCTGAACTCCAGTGAAAATAATTCTAACCTGGTCAATTTCTCCTCATACATCAATCCCGCCATCCCCGGAATCAGCCTGGTAAACCTTCGCTGCCCTCCCTCCAGAGCAAGAACATCCTTCCTCAGAAAAGGAGACCAAAACTGCTCACAATACTCTAGGTGTGGCCTCACCAAGGCCCCTGTATAATTGTAACAACACATCCCTGCTCCTGTACTCAAAACCTCTCACAATGAAGGCCAACACACCATTTGCCTTCTTCACCACCTGCTGCACATGCATGCTTACCTTCAGTGACTGGTCCACAAGGACACCCAGGTCCCTCTGCACACTCCTGTCTCCCAATTTACAGCCATTCAGGTAGTAATCTGCCTTCTTGTTTTTGCTTCCAACGTGAATAACCTCACACTTATCCAAATTATACTGCACCTGCCATTGATTTGCCCACTCACCCAGCCTATCCAGATCATTCTGAAGGATCTCTGCATCCTTGTCATAGTTCACCCTCCCACCCAACTTGGTATCATTTGCAAACTTTGAGATGTTACATTTTGTTCCCTCATCCAAATCATTAATATACATTGTGTATAGCTGGGGTCCCAGCACCAATCCCTGCGGCATCCCACTAATTACTGCTTGCCAATTTGAAAAGCACCCATTAATTCCTCCTCTTTGTTTCCTCTCTGCCCATCAGTTTTCTATCCATCTCAGTATACTTCCTTCAATTCCATGAGCTTTAATTTTGCACAATAATCTCTGGTGCAGGGCTTTGCCAAACGCTTTCTGAAAGTTTAAATATACCACATCGACTGATTCCCCTTTGTCAACTCTACTAGTTACATGTCCAACAATTCAAACAGATTTGTCAGGCATTATATCCTCTTCATAAATCCATGCTGGCTCTGTCTGACCCTGTCACTGCTCTCTAAATGCTCTGCTATAAAGTCCTTGAATATAGATTTGAGAATCTTCTGCACTACTGATATTAAGCTTACTGGTTTATAATTTCCTGTTTTCTCTCTATCTCCCTTTTTGAACATTGAAGAGACAATCGCTATCCTCCAATCTGCAGGGACTGTTCCAGACTCTTTAGAGTCCTGGAAGATGACCAACGCATCCACTATTTCTAGAGCCACTTCTTTAAGTACTCTGGGATGTAGATTATCAGGCTCTGGGGATTTATTTGCCTTCAATCCCATCAATTTTCTCAGCACCATTTCTCCACTAATATTGAGCTCCCTCAATTTATCCCTCTCACTAAATCTGCTTTCTCCAATATTTCTGACATTTGACTTGGGTCCTCTTTTGTGAAGATAGAACCTAAGTAAGTATTCAGCTGCTCAGCCATTTCTCTGTCCCCTATTACAAATTCCCTGGTTTCAGTTTGTAGGGGACCTACATTTGTCTTCACCAACCTCTTTCTTTTCACGTATCTATAGGAACTCTCCATGCATCCAATTCCTGCTGTGTTCTGAATTTGCGGTACGCACACTCACTCTGGCTGTGACTCACTCAGGATATTGTCCCTCCAACTACTCAGGTACAAATCAACACTGATCCATGCTTGGGCAGACAAGTGGCGAGTAACATTTGTGTCACACAAGTGCCAAGAAATGACCATTTCCACACAATATCTCACATTTACCTGTGGTCTCCATGCTTGTTGACCGACATCATCTCCAGTCAAGGAGAATTTTGACTTTAAAATTTCAGCCCTTATTTTCAAATCTCTCCAGGGCCTCAGCCCTGTCTATCTCTGTCATCTCCTCCAGCCCCACACAGATTCTGAGATATCACTGCTTCTCTAATTTTGACCTCTGGACTATCCCGAATTGGTGGCCACACTTTCAGCTGCTTCAGCCTCAAAGCCGGAACTCTTTCCCTAAAAATCTCCATCTCACTTTCCTCCTTTTGGACACTCCTTACACCCACTGCTTGACCAAGCTTTGGTCAGCTAATCAAAAATCTCCATCATGTTTTGTAATACATCTATGAAATGCCTTGAGACATTTTATTAAATGAAAGGCATTACGTAAATATATATTTTGAAGAAAAGTTATATGGACTCGAAATAACATGACTCTCTCTCTCTCTCTCTCTACAGACGCTGCCAGACCTGCTGAGTTTACCTGGTGTTTTCTGTTTTATTTCAGATTTCCAGCATCTGCAGTAAGTTGCTCTTATATAAATGTGTGGTCTTGCTGTTTGTAATGTTGGAAAGTGCTGTAATTATGTCACTCTTGAAGCACTCATTGTCAGCTCAGAATGCTGATCATGGTCAGAGTGTACAGGCTCTGCTCACACTCTCGCTAAATAGCTGCATTCACTTCCCAACACACAGAGGATACATTAAAAGCTGGAGACCATCAGAGAGAGAGCATGAGTTTAACCTGCTGGGGAGAGAACATTCTAGAGTGGAAAGGAGGTATCTGAGAAATAATTTTACAATGATACAGAAACTCACTGCACACAAAGAGAAGTAAGCTTACTTTAAACTGATTGGAACAAGGGAGATCACAGATCCAAACTCGGTAAATTCAAAACTGACAACAGGAAATTTATCTACACATAAAGAGAGATAAACACATGGACACAAGCTGCAAGAGGCATTGCAGATAGAAACCCTCCAACCAGTTTAACAACGCTTAGATGCTGCAATGAAACAAGTCGCGAGCCTTAAACATGTGCAAAATACTGCAGACGCTGGAATCTGAAACAAAAATGTTGGAAACTCTCAGCAGTTCTGACAACATCTGTGCAGAGGGAGTAAAGCCAATGTTTCGAGTTTAGATAACGTCAGAGCTGAGGGGAACAAAAGTCAGATGAGAGTTGTACCAGGAGTGTAGGGTGGGTGGTAGATGTCCTTTTGTCCAATTCTACCGTCTCTCTCTCTCTTTGCCCTTACAGTATAAAGCTCTGCTGACTCTCTCTGCTCTTAGCTCTGACAAAGGGCCATCCAGACTCGAAATGTTGGCTCTATTCTCTCCCCAGAGAGGCTGTCAGACCGGCTGAGATTTTCCAGCATTCTCTGTTTAAGTCTTGAGTCTTCCTTCATGAATGAATTAACATGGAGTGAATGGACTTTCTGGTCTTTAATTATCTTAACTATCTTGTGATCTAATCTTATATTGACATGTCTGAAGATACAGAAATCTGGGATCAGTCAAACCATAATCTCAACATTTTACTGCAATGGAGCAGTTGCTGTAGAGAAATAGTTTTGCTCAGGAATTCTCTCATGTTCAAATCATCAACAAAATGGAAAAGCTGCAGTAAGATTCTGCGACGCAAGCACAATGGCAATGTATTCAATCCATTTTGTTCTGTCTGTTTCTATCTGCCTAATCCATTCACATCCATTCTCCTCTAACAACATTCTTTGTTAATATTACTTCTGAAATTTTCCTACAAGTGGCTCAGGGACAAGAATCTGAATTGAAGAAATTTGCCACCTCTTTCTTTTCTATCTTTTAACAGTTTAACTATTAACATCAAAAACAAACCAATATTTATATATAACCATTAACATAGGCTGAACAGGTCCCAAAGTGCTTTGCAGCTGATGATGTATATGAATTGGAAAATAGGAATGTAATCTAGAAATCACGGTAGTCAATGTACGCACAGCAAGATCCCACAAATAGCAATGTGATCATGACCAGATCAGTGAGACTGGTCTAGAGATAAATCCTGGTCAGGACATCAGGGGGAAAACTTCTACTCAACCCCAAAACACAGGTGACAGGAACTTGTACTTAGTCAGAGAAGGAGACTGAGTCGCAGCTTAACTTCACATTCAAAAGACAGCATCTGTGACAGGGAAGCACTCCCTCAGCACTGCACTTGAGTGTGTTGTATTCCTGTCCATTAACCATTGCTATTATTAAAGGTTCTTATCATTTTGAATGTTTCAAAGGAGCAGATGGTTCAATCACAGGAAGTGAAGCTGGAATTATTGATTCAATTTGTTGGAACCACTTTGTATGGAACAGTTTATTTACAGCCTTTTGGGGAGAGAACAATCTCCGGAGCGGATGTTTGGCTGGCTGAATGTGGAATCCTTTCAAACCCTTCCAATAACATTTGGGCATGGCAGAACATTCTCTCCTCTTCCAATCAGGTCACTTCCCTCATGACTTCTTCTCAAAATAGACAGAGCAGTGATTGTGGGGAAGGACAGCGGCAAGAGATCCCATATTAAAACTATTCAAAATTACAGATCTCCATTGACATTGCATATATGGTTGGTCACAAGCCCAGCCCGGTGCAGCATTCGATCGGAACATTTGGGAGATTGCGGATGAGTCATAAAATCGAGAGCTTTACAGCACAAAAACAGACTCTTCGGCCCATCGTGCCTGTACTAGCCATCAAACAACGGTCTATTCTAATCCCATTTCCCAGCACATGTTCTGTATCCATGTATGCCAGTGTTTCAAGTGCTCACTTGAATGTTTCTTAAGTATTTGTGCCAGATTTAATTTTTTTTCTCCTGTTAGAAAACAATTCTGTTTTTGAAAACTTAATGCAATGAAAATGGTGTTAAGACATACAATAGGTTGGAATTTTCCAGCTGTTCAGGTTCTCCAGTCCTGCTGCAGTGAATGGAGTTTTGACTGAATGCCAAATTCTCCATTGTCACTGGCACTGATGGTGTGCAAACGGCCAGAGAATTCCAGCCTTGGACTGCTTAGGACAGTCCAGATGCAGTGAAGAGCACAGCAGATGACCAGTTGTATGTCCTCCCAGTAAAGATAACAAACTGGCAACAACATGGGTGATGACTTCCAAATTCATAGAAATGGGGAATGAAGTAGAAAGGGTCAAGCGCTTAAAGTTTTTAGGTGTTCAGATCACCAACAACTTGCCCTAGTCCTCCGATGCTGACACTATAATTACAAAAGCTCGCCAACACTTCTACTTTCTCAGAAAACTAAGGAAATTTGGCATATCAGCTACGACTGTCACCGATCTTTACAGATGCACCATGGAAAGAATTTTTTCTGGTTGTATCACAACTTGGTATGGCTCCTGCTCTGCCCAAGACTGTAAGAAATTACAAAAGGTTGTGAATCCATCACACAAACCAGTCTCCTATCCATTGATTCTGTCCACACTTCCCAATGCCTCAGCAAAGCAGCCAGCATAATTAAGGATCCCATTCACCCCAGACATTCTCTCTTCCACCTTCTTCCTTCAGGAAAAGGATACAAAGATCTGAGGTCATGTACCAACCAACTCAAGAATAGCTTCTTCCCTGCTGCTCTCAGACTTTTGAATGGACCTAATTCGCACTAAGTTGGTCTTTCTCTAAACCTTAGCTAACACTGCATTCTGGACTCTCTCGTTTCCTTCTCTATGAATGGTATGTTTTGTCTGTATAGCACACAGGGAACAATACTTTTTACTGTATTCTAATACATGTGACAATAATAAATCAAATCAAAATATTTATTCCAAAGATCTGAATTCCATGACACCATGAAAGAAAAATGTTTTATTGATCATAAAAGACATTGGGTCACACTTAGTATAAAAACTGGCCAGAAAACACAGAGCAGTTGGTGCGATAGAACATAGAACACTACAGCACAAACAAGCCCACAAGTTGTGCCGATCATATCAGTATCTACCAGCCATAGAACTATCTGTAATTCCCAATTCCATTAAATCCCATATACTCATCCAGAAGTCTCTTAAAAGACCCCAGCGAGTTCGCCTTTACCACCACCACTGACAGCAGCCGATTCCATTCACTCACCACCCTCTGAGTGAAAAACTTACCTCTAACATCCCCTCTGTACTTACCCCCCTGCACCTTAAATCTGTGTCCTCTTGTAGTGACCATTTCAGCCCTGGGAAATAGTCTCTGAGAATCCACCCTATCTATTCCTCTCAACATCTTATAAACCTCTATCAGGTCACCTCTCAACCTTCGTCTCTACAGGAAGAAGAGTCCCAGCTCCCTCAACTTTTGTTCATAAGGAAGGAATTTTCTGGAAGATGTCATCGAGTTATAGAGTCATTGAGCTTTACAACAGGGAAACAGGCCTTTTGGCCCAACTTGTCCATGCTGCCCTTTTTTTAATGACCATGCTAGTCCCAATTGCCCATTCTTGGTCCATATCCCTCAATAGCCATCTTACTCGTAACTGCCTAAACACTTTCCAAAATATAAAATTGTACCCACCTCTACTACTACCTCTGGCAGTTTGTTCCAGACACTCACTACCCTCTGTGTTAAAAAATTGCCTCTCTGGACACTTTTGTATCTCTCCCCTCTCACCTTAAACCTATGCCCTCTAGTTTTAGACACCCCTCTCTTTGGGAAAAGATATTGACTATCTAGCTGATCTGTGCCCTTCATTATTTTTTAGGCCTGTATAAGATCACCCCTCAGCTTCCTACGCTCCAGAGGAAAAAGGTCCCAGTCTATCCAGCCTCTCCTATCCTAGCAACCTAGTAAATCTTTTCTGCACTCTCTCTAGTTTAATAATATCCTTTCTATAATAGGGTGACCAGAACTGTACACAGTACATATAAATTGTATCCTATAATACAGCTATTTCCAGTGTGTCAGAATTCTTGCCTTCTCTTGACCTGACATTTAGATGCAGTAATACACGTACTCCGAGATTGGGAATTACATCTGTTAAAGTCTACAATGAAGAAAGGAATGCTCAGGAACATTATGTGATGCATCCCAATATCAAGTGCATATGTTAGCCACACTCTGTGGCTGTTAATTTACCTTGGGTTGGGACTCACCTCACAGTGAGCCGCACCAACACTCATCTCCTTACCGAGTTTGGATCGGGTGCTGCCTGGAAGATGCTGAAGGCAGGGGGAAGGGGCTGTGCTTTCCTCTCGAAACCTCCCTGTTCTCCTGCTCCATCTCTCTCTCTCTTTCTATTCGAAAATTTTGTACCATTAACAAGCTGTGACAGATTACAGTGGAACAATAGAGAGATAGATAGAAATAGAGAGATAGAATTGGATGGACTGATGGATAGATTGAAAGAAAGAAGGAAACAGATGACTGACTGCCTGGGTGGTGCAGCTGAAATTTTATCCTCAGAATTAAAATAGAGAGGACATGAATTATTTCGATGCACTGAAGTCTCAAGCCACTCGCCAATGCTGAGAGTGTATTCTTCAAGGTAATCATGTGTGAAGCATGGCATTCCTGTCATCACTGTTGGACAGGCTTCAGAAAACAAGCGCAAATCTGCAGAGATCCAAATCTGATTTGACAAGTTCAACCCCACCACAGCAGCTCTGCCAGTTTAGCTGCAGATACAGTGATGAATTAGAACAAGCACGTAATGGCTTGTTCGACAAGCAAATGATATATTTTATAAAATATATATATATATTCCTTTCCCTGTGCAATTTCCCCATCTGTGAGTCAGCAAATCCAATATCCTTCAGTGAAGTGAAGCTTTGGTAAAGGCAGATGCCTCACCCGAGACAGCTACAAATAATGTCCTCATCGCTCCTCCACCCACCCATTCCAAACAAAGTATCATTAGCTGTAACAGGAGGCTGGGTTAACACAGTCCATCATTTACACCTTTTAGAAACTGGGGTCTTATCCTTCTTATATCTTATAAATACTGACCCTCTGACAGTGCAGCACTCCCTCAGCACCAACCCTCTGACAGTGCGGCACTCCCTCAGCACCGACCCTCTGACAGTGCGGCACTCCCTCAGCACCGACCCTCTGACAGTGCGGCACTCCCTCAGCACTGACCCTCTGACAGTGCGGCACCCCCTCAGCACTGACCCTCTGACAGTGTAGCACCCCCTCAGCACTGACCCTCTGACAGTGTGGCACCCCCTCAGCACCGACCCTCTGACAGTGCGGCACTCCCTCAGTACCGACCCTCTGACAGTGCGGCACTCTCTCAGCACTGACCCTCTGACAGTGCGGCACCCCCTCAGCACTGACCCTCTGACAGTGCGGCACCCCCTCAGCACTGACCCTCTGACAGTGCGACACTCCCTCAGCACTGACCGTCTGACAGTGTGGCACTCCCTCAGTACTGTAAGTTTTAAACCCCATGCTTACAGGTGCAGTAGCTTTCCAGTAGATGAAGTGAGTGTGAGCAGGGGCTATTGCATCACAAGAGTCATCATTGCCATGATCAATCTCTTTCACAAAAGCTCAAACGTATTTTCCTTCCTCAGAACCAGAACAGGACTATCATCCTTGTGGGACATTTTGCCAGTGCTGTTGGGAGGGGTTTAAACTAATTCGGCAGAAGAGAGCATGTAGGCTGTTCGTTAGCCAAAATGGGACATGGAATCACAGAGCAAATCAAATAAGTCAGAGGGGGTAGATCTGTATTAAGTTTCAGGGGAGTAAGGCCAGGGTGGGTGGCCTCTCACACCAGGAATATTGTAGGTAAAAAGGATAAGTTGAGAGCAATGATTGGCATGTGACAGTGTGATATTACAGACATCACTGAGACATGGTTAAAGGAAGAACACGACTGACAGCTCAAATTCTGGCATGTGGAATCTTCAGGAGAGACAGCAGAAGGGGGTAAAAGAGAAGGAGGCATTGCATTATTAGTTAAGGAGTCAGTTACTGCACTAAGGAGAGATGATATATTGGAGAGGCATCAAGTGAAGCTTTGTGGTTAGAGCTTAGGAATAAAAAAGAGGCAGCCACATTGTTAGGTGTTTATTGTAGACCCCCAGATAGAGGGATATTCAGGAGCACAACTCATAGAGGTGTGTAAAAATAATAATAGGGTTATTACATTCGATGATTTTAACTTTCCCAACATTAACTGGGATACACACAGTGTTAAAGGTTTGGATGGAATAGATTTCTTGAAATGTGAACAAGAGAACTTTTTAAATCAATATATAGAGAGTCCAACAAGGGAAGGACCTGTGCTGGACCTGATTCTGGTAAATGAAGCCAGATTGGTGGTTGAGGTGGTGGTGGGAGAGCATTTTAGTGACAGTGATCACAACATGGAACAATTTAAGCTGGTTATAGCCAAAAAAAAGACAGATTGAAAAATAAGTTTTGGATTGGGGAGAGAGAAATGTAGTAAAATAATGCAGAAAGAAAGACTAGGAACAGCTACTAACAGGAAAATCTACAGAAGAACAATAGTGGGGGTCAAGGAAGGAGATGGCAGGGGCTCTGACCCAAATTTTTATTTCTTTTCTAATCACAGTGGAAGTGCCAGAGGACTGAAAAACAACTATTTAAGAAGGATTGTAGAATCTGCTGTTTAAAAAGGGTTGTAGAAATAAACCAGGGAACTATCGATCAGAGAATCTCACATCAATGATAGGGAAACTATTGGAGAATCTTCTGAAGGAGAGCATCTCTCTCCACTTGGAGACAAAACTTGATCAGGGATAGACAGCTTCATCAGAGGGAGGGCATGCCTAACAAATTTGATTGAATTTTTTGAGGAAGTAACCAGCTGTGTGGATGAGGGGAGTGCAGTCAATGTAGAACATAGAAAAACTACAGCATAAATGAGGCTTGAACCAGCAAGATGAGGCTTGAAGGCTCAATTAGTGCAATGGTTAGCTATAGATTAGCCAGGAGGGAGCTAAAGAGTGAGTTGAGGAGAGCTAAGAAGGGACACGAGAAGACTTTGGCTGATAGGATCAAGGAGAATCCTAAACATATCTTTCTTTAGATATGTTAAGAATAGAAGATTGGTTAGGGCAAGATTAGGGCCAGTCAGAGACAACAGTGGGAAGTTGTGCGTGGAGCCTGAAGAGATTGGAGAGGCACTGAACAAATATTTCTCTTCGGTATTCACGCAGGGAGATGTAAATGTAGTTGTGGAGAACACTGGGATACAGGGTTGCAAACTGGAAAGTATTGAAGTAGATAAGAAGGATGTGCTAGATATTCTTGAGGGTTTGAAGTTAGATAAGTCCCCTGGGCCGGACGGGATTTACCCTAGGATTCTCTGGGAGGCAAGAGAGGCGATTGCAGAGCCTCTGGCTCTGATCTTCAGGTCGTCGTTGGTTACGGGTGTGGTTCCGGAGGACTGGAGGATAGCGAATGTGGTCCCATTGTTCAAGAAGGGGAAGAGAGACCTTCCAGGGAATTATAGGCCAGTGAGTCTTACTTCTGTTGTGGGCAAAGTATTGGAGAGAATTATTAGGGATAGGATTTATAGTTATTTAGAGAGAAATGAATTGATTGGGGATAGTCAGCATGGTTTTGTGAAGGGTAGGTCGTGCCTTACTAACCTTATTGAGTTTTTTGAAAAAGTGACCAAAGAGGTGGATGGGGGTAAGGCAGTTGATGTGGTATATATGGACTTTAGTAAGGCGTTCGATAAGGTGGCCCATGGAAAGCTTCTGCAGAAAATGCAGATGTATGGGATTGAGGGTGATTTAGCTAATTGGATTAGGAATTGGCTAGCAGATAGAAGACAGAGGGTGGTGGTTGATGGGAGATATTCATCGTGGAGTTCGGTTACAAGTGGTGTACCTCAGGGATCTGTTTTGGGGCCCCTGCTGTTTGTAATTTTTATAAATGATCTGGATGAGGGTATTGAAGGATGGATTAGTAAATTTGCGGATGACACCAAAGTCGGAGGAGTGGTAGATAGTGAAGAGGGGTGTTATAGTTTGCAGAGAGACTTGGACAAGTTGCAGAGCTGGGCCGAGAGGTGGCAAATGGAGTTTAATGTGGAAAAGTGTGAGGTAATTCACTTTGGCAGGAATAACAAATGTGTAGAGTATAGGGCTAATGGTAGGACTCTCAATAGTGTTGATGAACAGAGGGATCTTGGTGTATATGTTAATAGATCCCTGAAAGTTGGCAATCAAGTCGATAAGGTTGTTAAGAAGGCATACGGAGTCTTAGCTTTTATTGGTAGGGGGATTGAATTTCTGAGCTGCAACGTCATGTTGCAACTGTACAAAACTCTAGTGCGGCCGCACTTGGAGTATTCTGTGCAGTTCTGGTCCCCGCAGTATAAGAAAGATGTGGAGGCATTGGAGAGGGTACAGAGGAGGTTTACCAGGATGTTGCCTGGTATGGAAGGCAGATCTTATGAAGAGAGGCTGAGGGATTTGAGGTTGTTTTCGTTAGAAAGAAGGCGGCTAAGAGGAGACCTTATTGAAACATATAAGATGATTAGAGGTTTAGATAGGGTGGACAGTGATAGCCTTTTTCCTAGGATGGAGAAAGCAAGCACGAGGGGACATAGCTTTAAATTAAGGGGTGGTGGTTATAGGACGGATATCAGAGGTAGGTTCTTTACCCAGAGGGTGGTAAGGGCATGGAATGCCCTGCCTGCATCAGTTGTAGATGCGCCAAGTTTGGTGGCGTTTAAGAGGTTAGTAGATAAATTTATGGACGAAAGGGGAATGGTTTAGGTTAGAGGGTCATTGCTTTTTCCTAATTAGTCGGCGCAACATCAAAGGCCGAAGGGCCTGTTCTGCGCTGTAATGTTCTATGTTCTATGTTCTATTAAACAGGCTCTTTGGCCCACAAGTTGCACTGAACATATCCCTACCTAGCAGGCTTATCTATAACCCTCCATCTTACTAAGTTCTATGTACTTATCCAAAAGTCTCTTAAAAGAGCTTATCCAATCCGTCTCCACCAGCACTGCCAGCAGCCGATTCCACACACCCACCACCCTCTGAGTGAAAAACTTACCCCTGACATCTCCTCTGTACCTACTCCCCGATTGTACCTACTGATTAGTTTATGTGGATTTCAGCAAAGCCTTTGACAAGGTCCCATGTGGGACATTTGTAAAGGAGGTAAATTCACATGGGATACTGGATAAATTGATGAACTGCATTCAAACTTGACTCCGTTGTAGGAGACAAAGATTGATGGCAAAAGTTGCTTTAGTGACTGGAAGGCAGTGTCCAATGGTATACCACAGCGATCTGTGTTGGGTCCCCTATTATTGATCATTTATATAAATGACATCAATATGTTCATTATATAAATGAATATATTGATGACTATGTGGAGGGCAGGATTAGTAAGTTTGCTGATGACATAAAGATTGGCCGGATGGTTAACAGTGAGGCTGAGTGTCTTGGGTTATAGGAAGATATTCACAAAATGGTCAAATGGGCGGATAAGTGACAGATGAATTTAATCCTGAAAACTGTGAGGAGATGCACTTTGGAAGGAGTAATTTGACAAAGAAGTATTGTATAAATGGCAGGACACTAGAGCTTTAGTGAGGCCACAGCTGGAGTACTGTGTGCAGCTCCAATCACCACATTATCGGAAGGACGTGATTGCACTGGAGGGAGTGCAGACGAGATTCACCAGGATGCTGCCTGGGATGGAACATTTCAATTATGAAGAGAGGTTGGATAGGCTTGGGTTGTTTTCATTGGAGCAGAGAAGACTGAGGGGGTCACCTGATTGAGGCACAAGATTATGGGAGACATGGACAGAGTAGATAGGGAGTAGCTAATCCTCTTAGTTGAAGGATCAGTCACGAGGGACAGAGGTTCAACGTGAGGGGGGCAGGAGGTTGGGGGGGTGTGAGGAAAAGCTCTTTTTGCCCAGAGGGTGGTGAGGGTCTGGAACGCGTTGCCTGGGAGAGTGGTGGAGACGGGATGCCTCACATCCTTTAAAAAGTACCTGGATGAATACTTGGCACATTGTAACACTCAGTGCTATGGGTCAAGTGCTGGTCAATGGGATTAGCTGGGTTCGGTGTTTCTCAAATGTCAGTGGGGGCCTAATGGGCTGAAGGGCCTTTTCTACACTGTATGATTCTATAACTGCTCCATCACTGAGCTACCATCATGCTTGACACATTACCTTAACTCAGGTGTTACAGCTCAGTTTCTGTGCCTCCTCATCCAGCGTGCGGTCTGAGTCCCAGTAATCCTTTCAATCTTTGCTTTCTGACACAATGTGCCCCTTGACAACCACAAGGCTGAGAGAATACACATCCTTCCATTCTCAACATTCCTGGTGGTGAATTTAACTTGAATAGAATCTTCATTCACCTTCAGTCTAACTCTCTGATCTGTGTGTGACTTCATGTTTTCTGAAACTAAGACAAATGTGCTGGTGACAGCTGTGGGGGAGTAGCAGCAGGAAGGAGGAGTATGTACGTCCTCACTGCAGTATTGCTGAGGCAGAGTGTTATTGTACATTGCTTCCGTTAAGGGACAGTGCATGGCCTATGCTATTTAAGCACTTTGATCTTTTGTTAGCTTTAAGTGAAGCAATGGCGATAGGGGTTAAAGAAAGCAGGAGGTTTAGCTTCTTTCCCTGTGGCAAGCTCGGAGCGGCACCCGGAGCAAGCTCGGAGCAACATCATCTGGATTCTGGGGATATAGAACATGGGGAAGGAAAGATGAACAGGGTTACAGCTAAGAACTGTCACACAGTGGGCAGCGTCTAAGTGTTTAGCATGCAAGGAAGGCTATCCATTGTTATATAACACAGGGGCACCTCCCCAAGCAGCCCTGTGAAATGCTGGAAGTATCACTAATTTGCTTACTTATATTGATTGAATTGCATGATAGTTTTCCCTCGGGAGTTCATCTGATAAAATGGTTAAATAACAAGGACAGTCTCTGCTAGTTTTTACTTCGAGTGTTGAAAATGTTGGGATGATTTAATTGAGGTGTTAAAATGGTTAAAGAAGTTGATGTGATTAATCAGGAGAAAGTCAATAGTGGGCAGAAGGACTGGGTCAAAAACAAGGCCACATAACCTAAAATTAGACTTCAATCCTTCAGTGGAAGGGAAGGAGCTCCTCACATAGAAAGGGGAGTGTGAATCTGAAACTCTATCCCCTCCAGACAGCTTCTGATGCTGAGGCAAGGGTTAACGGTAATATCCAAAATCTAAGGTTGAGAAATGTTTGTTGGGTACAGCTGTTTGATTTATTGATGGAACAGGCTCGAGGGGCTGAATGGCCTCCTTCTGTTCTGAGTGTTACAAAGCCCTTTTTTGGTGGGTCTATGGAAATTGGAAACTGGGGTATTGAGTGTGGTCAGGCCCCCTCTCCAATAACTGGCAGTTTTCTGGTGCTCTGTTTTCATCCGGAAATATGCCAATCCTGCCCCTCGTCCCGGAAAACCATTTATTTTTCCGTGGCATTTCCTTAGGTCGAATGGCGTTGATGGAAAAGTAATGTAACACATGAGGAAACCTTCTCCTTGGCTCATTCCATGCTGACATCTGCTGTGGGTGTGTGTGAGATCTTCTCAATAAACCTGCCTGACACATACACTGCGTTCACCTCCCTGACAGGAGAGAAGAGAAAAAAGAAGCTATTTTCCCATTAAGCCTGGGCTTCTCACAGGGAGAATTTTAAACCCTTCACAGAAACCTCACTGACACATTTCACAGAAATCCTGCTGACACCACTGACAATTCTCAACGTTCTACATTTAAGAAAGGTTATTTATCATATTGAGCTACAGAATTCCAGAGACTCTCACCAACTTTACAGATGCACCGTAGAAAGCATTCTTTCTGGTTGTATCACAGCTTTGTATGGGCTCCTGCTCTACTCAAGACCACAAGAATCAATATGAATGTAGCCCAGTCCATCACACAAACCAGACTCCCGTCCATTGACTCTGTCTACACTCCCACTGCCTCGGGAAAAGCAGCCGGGATAATTAAGAACTCCACACACCCCGGACATTCTCTCTTCCACCTTCTTCCATCAGAAAAAAGATACAAAAGTCTGAGGTCACGTACCAATCGAGTCAAGAACAGCTTCTTCCCTGCTGCCATCAGATTTTTGAATGGACCTACCTCACATTAAGTTGATCTTTCTCTACACCCTAGCTGTGACTGTTAACACTACATTCTGCACTCTCTCCTTTTCTTCTCTATGAATGGTATGCTTTGTCTACATAGCATGCAAGAAACAATACTTTTCATTGTATAGACCCAAGATCAGGTGACTTATTCTGTGGATGAAAACCCCTTCCCCACCTCAAGAAGGAAGGTAGAAAACATTCCAGACTGATGTCAGCCAATTCCCTTCCCTCAAACCAATCAAAACATTATTATTTGATTGTGAAAGGATGATTCTAAATCAACGGGAAGAATTTTCCGGTCTTTTCCAGCTGCGGGAATTTTCAGTCCAGCCGAAGTTGCCTCTGCCACAGATTTCCAGACGATAGCATTTGTGAGCAATGTATATCGCCCTCAACAAGAAGATCCCACCAATAGCGAGCCGCCTCTGCCATTGGGGGAGGGGCTGGAAAATTCTGCCCAAATACACCAAGTGTGTCAAACCCACAGTGCAGGAATCGACAGAAACTCCACCCCTTATTGGAAAAGAAGTTGTGAAAAATCATACTGCTGTTTGTGAATACTTGTTATCCTACATGACACCAATGATTACACTTGACAACTTAATCAAGCATTTGATTAGCTGTAAACACACAAACTAGAAGCAGGAGGTGGTCATTCGGCCCTTTGAGCCTGCTCCACCATTTATTATAATGGATCAACTCAATAGGCTGATCCTGCCTCCCCTTCATCCCCTTCATCCCAACAGTCATATCTAACTGCTTCTGGGAGACAGAGAGGGTGGGATTTTTCTCCCTCTCGGTGGTTTGTTTAGTGGTGATAGGAGACAGTGTGCCACTCACTTGTACGGGATCTTACGGCCCTGCTG
Source organism: Sphyrna mokarran (assembly GCA_024679065.1). Lineage (NCBI taxonomy): Eukaryota > Metazoa > Chordata > Chondrichthyes > Carcharhiniformes > Carcharhinidae > Sphyrna > Sphyrna mokarran. The sequence continues at coordinate 1,796,428 of JAGIQG010000008.1, read as the reverse complement.
TTGAAATGGGATTTCCCCTGAATGCAGCCCTTGCCACTGGTCTCGCTGTTGATAGATCCATCAGATCCGGCTGGTGTGAACAGCAACAAGATTTCTATAATTATGTTTTGGCCTGAACTACATTCTGTGGGAATGAGATCACACATTCACCAGCCTCTGGGTGAAGAATTTCTCCTCACCTCAGTCATAAAAGTTTTACACTGTATCCTTAGGCTACGGTTCTGGTAAAGCGCTTTGGGATGTACTAAAGTTGTGAAAGGTGCTATATAAATGCAAGTTCTTTTTTTTCCCCCAATTTTTTTGAAATCAATCTGTTTTGTTGCTATCTTGTTTTGCCTGACAGCCACTGGTTTAACATCGAGTCAGAATCTCAACATTTCATCACAAAACAAACAATAAAGTGTTTAAATGTGAAAGATAATTTGGAGAAAACATCAGGCCAACACAGTGAGTGAAACGGGCCAACTGTTTCATACCAACCACACAAGAATAGGGAATATGACAATGGGCTTGGTACCTGTATTAAAAAAATAACAGATTCCTAAAATAGGAAACTGCTATTTTACAGCAGGAAGCAATGCACAAAATGGGCTAAAAATACCAAACATTTCATAGAATCCCTACAGTGCAGAAGGAGGCCATTCAGCCCAATGAGCGTGTACCTACTTTCCAACAGAATATCTCACCCAGGCCCATTCCCTAACCTCACATACTGACCCTGCTATTCCCCCTAATTCACACATCTTGGGACACTAAGACTCAATTTAGCATGGCCAATCCACCTAACCTGCACAGCTTTGGACTGGGAGGAAATCGGAGCACCCAGAGGAAACTCACACGGACACAGGGAGAACATGCAAATTCTGCACAAACAGTGATCCAAGCCAGGAATCAAACCTGGGTCCTTGGCAGTGTGAGGCAGCAGTGCTAACCACTGAGCCACCATGCTGTCAATATTTAGTGGCGTCCTGACCTAGGATTGTTGCAGGAAATGTAATTTCATTTGTCCATGTCCGCTCTAAACATTGAATAGGAACTGAACACAGCCAAAGTACATGGGCTTTGATTGATTAATCTGTCAATTTACATAAATGTGTAATTTGTATCCGATCAATTGGCAATATTTTTTTTAAATGTCACGATACGCTGCCACAAGTGGAATAGAGATACTAATAGAAAAATATATCTCGTAGCACAAGGGAAGACCATTCAGCCCATCACATCTGTGCTCTTTGAAGAGCTATCAAACTCTTCCCACTGCCTGACCTTTCCCCAAAGCCCTGCAAATTTCCGGCTCCAAATATTTATCCTATCTCCTTTGAATCTGCTTCCTGCACATTCCAGCTCACAATGCCATTAATTACAGTGATTCAGAAACATTTCCTGGCCAATTCTCCTCTCTCTACTTGGGATGGTGCATCTTTATTATTGAAGAAGGTTTACTGAAATCACCAAACAGGTTAGTCTGGCTCACCGTTAGCGATCATCACCGGAGTGTCTTTCAGAACTCTCTCAGTCACATCCTTTAGCATTTATAAAATGAGGAGTAGAAAGATGTTGTACATCCAGCACAGAATCAGGCCATTCAGCCCTATTGGCCCATATTGGCTCCACACTAGGTTTCTCCCACCTGCCTTAGTCTCATCCCACTAACACTTCCTTCTTTCCCATTTGAATCATAGAATCCCTACAGCGGAGAAGGTGGCCATTCAGCCCATTGAGTCTGCACCCAGGCCCTATCTCTATAACCCATGCATTTACACGAGCAAGTTCCCCTGATACTAAGGGACAATTTAGCATGGCCAATCCAGCTAGGAGTGTGAGAGGAAACCGGAGCACCTGGAGAAAACCCACACAAACGCAGGAAGGACATGCAAACGCCATACAGATAATGACCCAAGCCAGGGATTGAACCCAGGTTCCTGGCACTGTGAGACAGCAGTGCTAACCACTGTGCCACTCTTCAATATTTAGTTTCCTGAAAACCTCAACCGCATCCTGTAGGAGTAAGCTCCATTTTCTCATCGCCCTCTGGATACAGACTTTCTCCTGAATCCCCGACTGTGATAACTGGTCACTATGTTGTGTCTGGTAGCTCACCCTCTCTGACACAGCTGCACACCACACCAGGAAGGACCACCATTTGCAATGACTGAAGACAGAAAACCGAATGAGTGCATTAATGAGTTTAAAATAGCAGCGACAGACTCTCCGAGCCTCCCCACTGTGATGTTTGGCTGTTTGTTAATGAGACCCAAACCGAGGTTCACAGGCTCCTTCAGTAAGATTCTTCAGCGCTGATTGTACGGCATCAGACCTGGTAAATAATAGCAAAATCCAAATGCTATCCAGTCTGCTTAAACAGGAGTTGCAAAGTGATTTAAAGACAATTACTGCACGCTCCTCATGTTCTGATGAACAAGTAGCCACAGACTATTTGATTCAAGTATTAAATAAACTAACACTTTACGTAACTGAGTGACATCGAGGTTGTAATCTGAATTTAAATATTCAAGTGTCAGACATGCAGATTGGGGTAAATATCAGCATTAACCCAGCTCTTCAAATCAAACAGTGACTTACAGCACCGATCAAAGAGGGGATTTCCCTCAATGCAATTAGCACCAATTCCAAGTTGATATTTAAATACGTTGCCCGTAAAGCAATATTAGAATCAGAGAATTGTCTGTCACGGTCCAAACATGTCAAAGCGAAAGGCACGGGAGGAAATGCAAAACAGCGGTTAAAGCTGGCACATTGTGAAAGGAGATCTGTCTCATTAGCAGCAGAATGGAATAAATTACCCCGTATACATATTCAGGAACCTTTAAAACAAAAACCGCTTTCCTCACAATTCCACAAATGAGAACTTACTCCGCACGCCTGCTTCCTCTCCCATTTTCCGAATGTGAACTGATCAATCTCAGAGAGAAAGAAAAGTTCTCCTCGTTTTCCAGGTGAGAGCTGTGTCTAACATTAAGCTCATCCTCTAACCGAGAGGGAAATCAATTAAAAATAATCACAAACCGTCTCATCGAAACAAACAAAAAAACCCTCACAAAGATGCTGGGTATCAGGACAGAGAGACGGAGCAAAGTCTCAGCTCCATTCGATGCCTGTGAATTCTCTCGGCTGGGGACCGTCAGTATGACGAAGAGACCAATCAAACTGGGGTGGTGGGAGCAGCTGAGAGCCTTGATCAGAGAACCCCCCCACCCCCCGTCACCCCTCACAATTAAACAGCAGGAACACAGGAGTCTCCATTCCTCAGAGTCATCCTCACTCTTTCATCATTTACATCGAATGACAGAAACTGCTGCACTTTACAACGTTTCCTCCTCCCCCCACCCCTCACCCCCACCTGCTTCATAATAGTCACTGCCTCCTCCTTCATGTCCAGATTCAAGCTTCCGTAAAGTCTGCTCCCCGACGCTTTCCCTTTGGCACTGGGCACCTTGTCGGTGAATTTTTGACACCATCTCGTTGAAATAGGTGAGACTCAGGTGAGCAGCAGAGAAGGTGGATTTTAGTCTTTAAGGTTTTGAGATAAATCTTCATTTCTCTGCATCAGCAGAGACCAGAAGGACAATCAAAGACATTTACATTAAGGCCCAGCAAAGATCCTGGAGCTGGGAACCATGTGGGAATTGCCCAGAAGTTTCAAATTCTGATGGCCAATTGCCCTGGTCCCTGGGCACTCTGTGAATGTCTCCTCTCTGAGACCTTGGACAGTTCCATGGGAATCACATGGATAGTTACCCAGGAAATGTTGGACAGAGAAGTCCCAGTCTAACTCCTAGGTAAACATATCACTGACTGCCCAATTACCCATACTGATTGCCCAACTGTCCCCCCAACTACTGCCTGACCTCTCCCCCCAACCCAGCAAACCACTCTAACCCCACTCAGTACCTTCCCCACCAACCAACAACCCCTATGACCTGACTAACTAAACCCCGAAACAGGCCTGTCTCCCTCCCACCCAGCTACTGATTCACCACCCACCCTACCCACCACTCACATACCCTCTTACCCAACTACCTCCCACCCACCCACCAACTTATCCATTCACCCACTCACTCTCTCACTAACGTCACATTGGACATTTAAATCAACCAACCACAGGGGGTGGCTTGGGGCTGGTCAATAATCGGGAGGTGGAGGAAGGCGGGGCGGAGCGGGTTGGGTCTGGCCAGGAGGTGTCGAGGGTACCAGTGATTGGTGAGGGCAGGGAGCGAGGGCAGGAGTGACAGGCTTTACAAACCAGTGATGCAGTTCCTGGTGCTGCCCAGCAATCGAACTGACCAGTGTTCAAGAGGTCGGGAAACTGGCCATCTCAGCACGATGTAAAGATGCCGGCGTTCGATTGGGGTGGTAAGAACTCAGTAAGAATTTAGCAACACCAATTTTTAATCCAACCGATTTATTTGATAGTAAAATTGCGAGCTTTCAACACTCCGTGTCTTCCTCAGGCAAATGCAGTGTCATGGAGTGTTGAAAGCTCGCAATTTTACTATCAAATAAATCGGTTGGATTAAAAATTGGTGTTGCTAAATTCATCTCAGCACTGACAGATCGGTGTATGCACAGTGACACTCTCAGTGCTGCCGGCCTCTCCAGAGGGAATAGACCCCACTTCCCTCGGATCTTCAGTGTGAATCTCTCTAAGGCACTCTGCAGTGCACAGAGTGCGGGAAATTCATTATGAAACTCCCGCTAAAAACACAACTGGATTTACTTCAGTTTTTACACAAATTCAGCACTTCACTTTTTTTCAGAAGAATACCAGCCACATACACACACATGCACACACAAACACTCCCACACACACACACAAACACTCCCACGCACTCCCACACACACACATAAACACTCCCACACACACACATAAACACTCCCACAACACACATAAACACTCCCACACACACACATAAACACTCCCACACACACACACATAAACACTCCACACACACCACACACACACATAAACACTCCCACACACACACACACTCCCACACACACACACACTCCCACACACACACACACTCCCACACACACACACTCCCACACACACAAACACTCCCACACACACACACTCATTCACATACAGAGACATATGTATGCTCTCACACACACGGCCCTGCATGAAACACAGGAACACAGGCTTCTCCCATTGTCCATGTTCCAAACCCTGTGGTGATGGGGAATTGCTGAAAGAGGCAGGGCTGTGAATTTGGAGGGTTTGATTCACACAGGTGACAAATGTATGAAGGTCCTTGGACATCTATAATGGGACAGATGTGGCTTTGGGCAGCAACATCAGTGACTGATACCTTCAGGATATCCTTCTTCACATGGGGAGGAAGGGCTGGAAAAATAGGCCATCCCATCCTCTCCTGGCTGCGGAATCACACCCTACAAGATCAACTTTGTGGCCAAAGATAAAAAACTTTAAATGTTGTAATTTATAATGTTGGAACGCTCGGAGATTATCTCAGGAGTGACCGTCTGGGAAGAAGAATACAATGATATCATGTGATCCATCAAAGACTCCAAATTGACAGTGTCACCCTCAGTGAGACCCGCCTTCCTCTGAAGGAGCAGGAAATGGGATTGGGATTGGGAATAGTGTGTTCTCCCGCTAACAGCGTGTACTCAGCATAGCCTCATTTTAACAATCACTCTCTCTGCCCAAGCCACACGGCGACTTCCTGAATCACATCATTGATATAACGATACCCATAATACTCCATCCATGAGGCAGACTGACTGGACATTTCATCTAATGTCTAATGGGGTGTTTTAGTTTACAGAGTGACTTGGACAAGTTGCAGAGCTGGGCCGAGAGGTGGCAAATGGAGTTTAATGTGGAAAAGTGTGAGGTAATGCACTTTGGCAGGAACAATAAATGTGTAGAGTATAGGGCTAATGGTAGGGCTCTTAATAGTGTTGAGGAACAGAAGGATCTTGGTGTATGTGTCAATAGATCCCTGAAAGTAGGCAGTCAAGTGGATAAAGTTGTTAAGAAGGCATATGGAGTCTTAGCTTTTATTGGTAGGGGATTGAATTTAGGAGCCGCAGCATCATGTTGCAACTGTACAAAACTCTAGTGCGGCCGCACTTGGAGTATTGTGTGCAGTTCTGGTCGCCACATTATAAGAAAGATGTGGAGGCATTGGAGAGGGTACAGAGGAGGTTTACCAGGATGTTGCCTGGTATGGAGGGCAGGTCCTATGAAGAGAGGTTGAAGGATTTGAGGTTGTTTTCGTTAGAAAGGAGGCGGCTAAGGGGGATCTTATTGAAACATATAAGATAATTAGAGGTTTGGATAGGGTGGACAGTGATAGCCTTTTTCCTAGGATGGAAAAAGCTAGCACGAGGGGACACAACTTTAAATTAAGGGGTATGAGTTATAGGACGGATATCAGAGGTAGGTTCTTTACTCAAAGAGTGATTAGGGAGTGGAATGCCCTGCCTGCAGCTGTTGTAGATGCGCCAAGTTTGGTGGCGTTTAAGAGGTTAATTGATAAGTATATGGAAGAGAAGGGAATGGTTTAGTTTGGAGGGGCATTGCTTTTTATTTTGGTCGGCACAACATCGAAGGCCGAAGGGCCTGTTCTGTGCTGTATTGTTCTATGTTCTATGTTCTACTTGTTTGATCAGAAATGACCATCCAAGACTTCACAGGGATTAAAATTATCCGACTATAAATATCTCAGATGCAGAGATCCAAAATCAATTCCTTCAAAATCCAGACCGGGGTCAAAGCAAGGCCATGTGGTCATCCCCAGACTCTTTACAATCTACCTAACATGGTTAATCACCTCATCAAAAATCAACTGCCCTCTAGCATTGCATTAAAGACCATCCTGATGGAAAACTCTTTCACCTCTGTCACTTCCGTGCCAAAACTAAACTGATGACATTACCTAAGGATGATCTACAGTTTTCCAATGATTGCATTGTTGTTACCCACTCTGCACCAGATTGACAAGCCCTCTTGACTTGCTATATGTTGAAGAGAGACTCTAGATTACATTGAGTATTTCCTATATCTTGTACCACCTATCCCAAAAGGCTACTAATAACGAATGGATCCAACTGTGTCAACTCAGCCTTCAGCAAGCTGCAGTGACGAGTGTTTGTCCAAGTGAAGCACAGCCTGAGTGTACAGAGTGGTTGTCCCCATCACACTCCTGTATTACAGTGAAGAGTGAGCTATGTATCAGTGGCACATGTGAGTCTGAGAGAAATTCCAGCAGCAATGCCTCTGTCACATCCCCTGGATTCAATCCCACTTCCACCACCAATCAGGCAAAACTTCTGCAAAATTAACTTTGATTGGCTGGACACTGAATAGTCATAAAGGGTCTCCCTAAATGTTGTCTCAACTCTCAAATGGCCAATATTCCCGGGGCAGATCGGAAAAGCTTGAAGAAGACTCCGAGGGTCTCCATGAAGCAGGACAGCCCTGGCAGTAATGATTGGGAGGAAACTGCTACTTGTCAGTGACATAAACAACAACCCCTCCATCATTCACGTCACACATTCAACCCAAACACCTTGAGGCAGAGTGGCAGCAGAATGGGAAGTGAAGGAGATCAGGCCTGTACTCAGGGTCTCACAGGATGTGGAATTTCCTGTCCAGTGAAGAGATTGAGGGTCTCTCATTGAATGTTTCTAAGGCAAGGATAGATAGATTTTTGAACAGGTAAGGAATTAGGGGTTATGGTGAGTGGGTGGTTAAGTGGAGCTGAGTCCACAAAAAGATCAGCCATAATCTTATTGAATGGGGGAGCAGGCTCGAGGGGCTGAGTGGTCTATTCCTGCTCTTAGTTCTCATGTTCTTATGTCCTGCCCTAGCTTTCCCAGGTGAGCCCGGGAGAGAATTGTCCAATCAGTCACAGGACATTTCCCATTAAAACCTCATGACTATGAATAGACAATATCCTCAAATCCAGGGACAGCTGATGTCAATCAGAAACAAGCATTTAACTGGATCAATTCCCAAAATATACCTGGCACTCCTGAAAATAATCAGGAATTATCCTACTCTATCCTAACTCACACATCAGGCCCTCTGCTCACTGAACTACACCAGCTTCTTGTACAGTAATGCCTCAAGTTTCAAATCCTCCATGGCCTCCCCTCTCCTCTCATTGTTATCTCCTCCACACCCACAACCATCTGAAATATCTGTACTCCTCCCATCCTGGCCTCTTGTACATCCCCAGATTTAAAATCTGCACTTGCCTGGGTCTGAAACTCTGGAATACCCTCCCTAAACTCTCCATGTTTCTCCTTCTCTCCCTCCTCTGACACTCTGAATATGATTTTGATCATCTGACCTTAAATTTCCCACGCAGCTCAAAATCTGATTTGTTTGAGAAGGATGTCAAAGGTTCTATATAAAGGCAGATTGTTGTAGATATCTGGGAGTGCCTCAGTATCATCACTGAAGAGGGTGGAAAGGACAGAAGTAGCAGCTGCCCCGCGCCTCTGTCCAAATTTCTCATAATCCCACTCAGGAATGAATCCCCACCTTCGCTGAGGATGGTTCTATGTTCTATGTTCTAGGATTTACTAATTCGGAGTTTTTGGTTTAGGGTGTCATGGCAACAAATAAATAATTGGAGCTCAGCACCAATTAACAGCGCAGGGACTGACCTGAACAGAATAATTAGTTGAGCACGATCCGTCGCTAACCTCAGCAATAATTAACAGACAGAAACAATCAGAGAGAGGGGACGACAACGAGAGGGAGAGAGTGATTAAAAGGAGTGCGAAAAACCCTTCAAGGAACCAGACTGGAAGATTGTTGGTTGCACAAATAAAACTAATGCACAGTTATGAAGTCAAGCGTTACAAAGTGAAGTCGACTTGTATTCTGCTGCTGCCTTACATATAAAAAAATGAAGAGGAATTAAATATTAAACACACTTAATTCAGGCAATGCAAGCAGTAATGCCACTTTGAATCACTTCAGCCCTGTTGAATGCACCAGCACTTTATAGAGATTGAACGGGGAGAAAAGGCTCATTCCAGAGATCTCAGCGTCTCCGAGTTTCTCCAATTGAAGACAGGTAACTGGTGTCTGTTCTCCGCGGGGATGAGGTGACTGATAGCTCACTGACCTGGCTTGCTAAGGAGGAGCTTGAACACTTACTTTGCATCTCAGGCAAGCGGACATGACTGAAATCTCGCCTCCCCGCCACCCCACCCTCCAAGGTGACAGCTGCCCCTGTATTCCAGATGCCACAGCTTTGGATCCAGCAGTGCTGTGTGTTGTCGAGCGCTTTGCAGAGTGTCTGGGGACTGTAACAAGTGAACAGGAGGCGAGGGACAAAGAACAACAAGCTTTCCAAACTGAACAATATCAGCTCCAACAGAAAGTCCAATTATTCATTTCTGGAACAAAGTGTTTAGCTAATATTAAAGCTGGGCTTGAATAGAGGTGAAAAGTTACATTTATTTATACAATATAAACATTGATTAGAGGATTCTCGCTTCAATCCCTCCCTCTATTTAGATTTCTATGCAGTAATATTGCCCATGGCTCAGCAAGAAATACAGGAGTTCTTGTAACAGGCAGAAATCCATTCCTTTCAGTTTCAATACATTACGGCTATAATTCCTTCCATATCACATCCATTCAAGAGCTTCCCAATCAGTTTCTGACTAATCTCAATAACAGCACCTCCAATCTTTATGGTTGAATGAGCAGGATTGTTGTGTTTAATATTGAATGTCACAGAAAGAGGCCCTTTATCCCAGGTGCTGTATTAGCTTCTTGAAATTAGCCCCTCTGGCCTGATCTTCCCCCCAGAGACCTGTAGATTTTGTACTTCCTCATGTCACCTTTGAACGGATTTTTAGTGTGGACTCTGAGATACCACAAGCAGAAGTAGGCCATTCGGCCCATCGAGTCTGCTCCACTATTCAATAAAATTGGCTAATCTGATAATCCTCAATTCGCTTTCCTATCCGACCCCATAACCCTCGATTCTATGACTGATTAAAACTCTGTCTATCTCAGCCCTGAACATACTTAATGAGCCAGCCCCTACAGCCCTCTGCGGTAAAGAATTCCACAGATTCACTACGCTCTGAGAGAAGAAATTCCTTCTCATCTCTATACTAAATGGGCGAACTCTTTGCTCTGAAATAACATCCTCTGATCGTAGGCTCTCTCACAAGAGGAAACAACGCCCAGCATCGACCCTGACAAACCCTCTGAGAATCCGCTATCTCTCAATAAGGTCGCCTCGCATTCTTCTAAATTCCAATAAATACAAGCCCAACCTACTCAACCTCCCCTCCTAAGAGAATCCCTCCGTACCCAGGATCAACAATCTGAATAACTCTCCCATGTGAGGTTTAAAAAACTTGGGGGTGATCCATTGTGTTGATGTGATAAAATTTTGTTGGGGGGGGGGGTCCTCAGGTACACCCTGCCCCAAACCCCTCACAAACATTGATATGGTCTGCCGCTTGAACATGTTAGAAGGACTATGCCAAATCTCTAACCAATAAATACCCTAACACACAGCATCTCAGGAACTGTAAACCAAGTCATTGATTATTCTCCTTGATAAGCCCAACTCTCTCTGCCTTTACATTCCAAATAAATACCATTTTTTACCGATATATTCATTTCCAGGGTGTGAGGGTCTTTGGCAAGGCCAACATTTATTGCCCACCATTGAACAGATGCCGGTGAATGACTTTCATTACCAGCTGGAGCCTGTGCACTGACAATGCTCCCACATTGCAGCTTCTGTTTTATTCATTTGTGGGACCTGGGCATCGCTGGCTGGCCAGTATTTATCGCCAATCCTTAGTTGTCCTTGAGAAGGTGGAGGTGAGCTGCCTTTTTCATTCGCTTCAGTCCACGTGCTGTGAGTTGACCGTTAGGGAGAGAATTCCAGGATTTTGACCCAGCGACTGTGAAGGAACAATGATATATTTCCAAGTCAGGATGGTGGGTGGCTTGGAGGGGAACTTACAGGTGGTGGCGTTCCCCCGTGTCCACTGCCAGATTCAGACTCCACACTGGTAGATGAAGTGCTGATTATTTCCAAGTCAGGATAGTGAGTGATTTGGAGGGAACTGGGTGGTGTTTCCATGTGCTGTTGCCCTAACTTATACTCACAATATTTGAGAACAGAGTTTCATGGGAGAATTTAAAACTAGAATCATAGAATCCCTACAGTACAGAAGGAAGCCATTTGGTCCTTCAGGTCTGTACTGACCACAATCCACCCAGGTCCTCTTCCTATAAACACACACATTTATCCTGCTAATCCCCCTGACATTAGGATCAATTTAACACCGCCAATCCGCCTTATCTGCACCTCTTTGGAGTGTGGGAGAAAACTGGAGCTCCCAGAGGAAACCTGCAAACAAGGGGAGAATGTGCAGACTTTGCACAGGCAATAACCCAAGGCTGGAATTGAACCCGGGTCCCTGGCATTATAAGGCAGCGGTGCTAACCACTGTGCTACCATACTGCCCTAAACAATATCCAGGCAGATTCACCTCGATGTTTTAGTGAGAGACTGGATCTATGAGTGGAAAAGCAATGTTACATAAAGTGGAAATCTCCCATTGCAATCTTACTTCCAATGTTAAATGTGTCAAGAATAATTCTGCTGAAAAGCTGGTTAAAGGACAAGCATGAGAAACTTTCTAGGGTATAGAGAGGCAAATGGAATAGAAAGCAAAATGGGATTCCAATAAAAAGAGCAAATTCTAAGGATGGCGTGGTGGCACAGTAATTAGCACTCATGCCTCACACCTCCAGGGACTCGTGTTCGATTTCCTGCTTGGGTCACTGTCTGTGTGGAGGTTGCAGATTCTCCCCATGTCTGCGAGGGTTTCCTCCAGGTACTCCGGTTTCCTCCCACATTCCAAAGATTTGTGGGTTCGGTTGATTGACCATGTCACACTTAGTGTCAGGGAGACTAGCAGGGCAAATGGGATTACAGGGATAGGACCTGGGTGAGATTGTGGTCAGTGCAGACTCGATGGGCCAAATGGCCTCCTTCTATATGTTAAGGGTTCTATGATTCTTACATTTCTGCGGCAGCTTTTTTGCTATTGAGGGAGTGAAGGTTCACCAGACTGGTTCCTGGAATGGCAGGACTGACATATGAAGTGAGACTGGATCGACTGGGTTTCTACTCACTGGAATTTAGAAGAATGAGAGAGAATATCATAGAAACATATAAAATCCTGATGGGACTGGACAGGCTGGATGTGGGAAAAATGTTCCCAATTTTGGGGAAATCCAGAACTTGGGGTCACAGTCTAAGAATAAGGGGTAAACCATTCAGGACTGAGATGAGGAAGAAATTCTTCACTCAGAGTTATGAACCTGTGGAATTCTCTCCCACAGAAAGCTGTTGGAGCCAGTTTGTTAGATCTGTTCAAGAGGGAACTGGGCATGGCTCTTATTAAGGAAAAAAAATGAATAGTCATCAAAAAAAAAAGCAGTGAAATAGGTGCAGGTGAACAATAAACATCGGGGTGGATCCTGCCCCCAAAGTGGACCCTGCCCCACGCCCACCCACCCTATGGCTCCGTTGATAGTGTCCCATCAGTATGGTTTCTCAAGAGAAATATATCTGACTGTCACTCTTACTGTCAGCAGTGCAGTGGGAGGGCTGGTCGAGGGATTTTTGATTCTTTCACGGGATCAGGGTGTCACTGACAGGGACAGCATTGTTGCTCAGGCCTAACTGTCCTTGAACTGAGTGTCTCACTCGGACAGTTAACAGACAATCATGTTGCTGTGGCTCTGGAGTCACAGGGAGGACAGACCGGATAAGGACAGCAGATTCCCTTCCCTAAGGGACATTGTTGACCCAGCTGGGATTTTACAACAATTGCTGATGGTCACTCTCACTGAGGCTAGTTTTCCAGATTCATTAATTGAATTTAAATTCCACCAATGCCACATCCCTAGAGTGTTGGCCTGGTTCTCTGGATCATTTAATGACATTACCATAATGGCACCTCATTCTAAACCTCACAACCCCCCAACCCCCACCACCCCATGGGGGTGAGAGTCTGAGCCAATGACCATCAAAGGCCAGAATGTAACTCTGTGGGTCACAGTGTCCATCCTCTCAAACCATTACTGCTCTGTACAAATTCTTCACCCTGCCCAGCCACCTGTGTATAAGTGACGGTGAAAATGTCTCGGATGGGTTTGCTCCCATTTGTCATATAAATATAATCAGTGAAAAAAAATCTTTTCCAATTGCTCTCTGAAAATATTCTGCCAATCATTGCCAAGAATATTCAGCACTGGTTTCAGACTGGCAGTGCATAGTAACAGCAGCTTCTGCATAGCAACGGTCTCCATTCCCCCATGACAGTAACACAAAAACATTTCCACATCCACACTTCCTGTTCTTTTGTTTTTCACTTCTGCTCCCATTCGATGGGAATTGGATTGGATTTCAGTGATTGGTTTGGCCGATTCCTGTCCCAAACTCGCAATCCAGTCCTGTATCAATGGCCACACACTTTCTCCGACCGCTCCTCTCCCTCCCCCCAGCCCCTCCCAGCCAATTTCCTGAACTACAACATGGACACTTCAGTAACTTCCTCACTGGCATTTTGCCACATCCGGAGACCATACGAAAGGTGCTCTGTAACTACAATTCTTTCCTTCTTTCTTTCTTTCTCCAAAAAGGAGCAGATACTCAGTCAGATATATTCACATGTGGCATCACACAATCCATCCAGTGCAGAAAGAGACCATTCAGCCCATCAAGTCTGCACCGATAACAATTCCACCCAGATCCTTTCTCCATAATTCCACATACCTACCCTGCTAATCCACACATCCCGGGCCACAAAAGATTAATTTAGCATGGCCAATCCACCTAACTTGCACATCTTTGGACTATGGCAGGAAATCGGAGCACCCAGAGGAAACCCATGCAGGCACAGGGAGGATGTGTAAACTCCACACAGATAGTGACCCAAACCATGAATTGAACCCAAGTTCCTGGTGCTGTGAAGAGGGATTAGCAGGTATAATATATGGGAATATGGGGGTAGGGCCTAGTTGGGATTATGTTCGGTTTAGACTCGATGGGTCGAAGGGCCTCTTTCTGCACTGTAGGTTTCTATGAGTCAATTCCAATTGAGGATCAGGGCACCCTTTAAAAATGGCACTAATCTCTGTGAAGCTGAGCTTGCCGGCAGGTTTAGACCCTTCCCCGTCAGGATCAGTACAAAACCCACCCCCTTCTAAAAAATGCCTAAATGTGGGAAAATTGTGATTTGACTTACCCAAAATGACATTTCTGCTCTCTGCCTGAGTGGGTAGCACCCATGTCTGTGAATCAGTGGAAGGTGGGTTCAAATCCTACTCCAGAGGCATGAGCACAGAACCCCAGTGTTAGAGTTTCGTCTATCAAATGAGAAGATAAACCAAGGGCTTGTCTATTTTCTCAGGTGGATATAAAGAAAATGAGGACACGATTAATTCCAGACCTGAGGTGAGAGTGACTGCCCTTGACATGATGGCAGCATCTGACTGAGTGTGGCACCAAGGAGCCTGAGAAAAACTGCACTCAATGAGAATCAGGGGAAACTCTGCACTGATTGGAGTCACAACTGGCTGTGGTTATTCGACTTCAATCACCTCAGCTCCAGAACATCACTGCAGAGGTCCTAGGGTAGTCTCTAGGCCCAACCATCTTTAGCTGTTTCACCAATGACCTTCCTTCCATCATAATGTCAGGGGATGTTCACCGATGATTGCACAATGTTCAGCACCATTCGCCACTCCTCAGACACTGAAGCAGTCCATCTCCGTATTCACAAAGATCTGGACAATGTTAAGACTTGGGCTTATAAGAGACAAGTAACATTCATGCCACACAGATGCCAGGCAGTGTCTACCTCCAACTCTAACCATCATCCCCTGACAGTGATGTTACCATCACTGCCTACCATCAACGTCCTGAAGGTTACCATTGACCAGAAACTGAACTGGACTCACCATATAAACACAATGGATATCAGAGCAGGTCAGAGGTTAAAAATCCTGGCTGAATAACTCACCTCCTGACTCCCCAAAGCCCATCTACTGTCTATGAGGCACAAGACAGCAGTGTGAAGGAATACTCCCCTCTTGCCTGGATGGGTGCATCTCCAACACGCAAGAAACGCAACACCACCCAGGATAAAGCAAACCCCCCTTGGTTGCTACCCCTTCCAGAAACATTCAATCCCTCCTCCAGCAGTGTGTGCCATCTACAGGGTACACTGCAGAAATTCCCCCAGGTTCCTCAGGCAGCACATTCCAAACCCACCACAGCCACTGTCGAAAAGGACAGGAGCAGCAGATAGCAATGAGATGCAGGGTTGAAAATGAAACACATTCTCAGCTCAGATCAGACTTTTGCTAGTTCATGTTTTAATTTTTTACAACAGCTCATCTCTAATCCAACAGGAAAAGATGTGTTACCAAAAACAGAAGATGCTGCTGCTTTAACTGAATGGGTTCAGCAGTGTCTGTGGACAGACAGACATTGCTCGACCTGCTGAGATTATCCAGTATTTTCTGTTTTTATTTCAGATTTCCAGCATCCGCAGCATTTTGCTTTTAAGTGGAATGCTTTATGGAAATGAAAGTGGACCAATCAGAGCAAGTGCCAGCGGCCTAAGATTTCGAAAGAATTTATGAGTTTTATAACAAAGAGAAGGAGAGAAATCGACTTCAGACAGAATGCAGCATCACACCGAGGTTCTGTTCTCCACAATCCCACATTTCCCTTGTTTATAGCTCTTGATCTCACTTGGCAGCATCTGCAAGTCTATCGATGGGAGCTCGATGCTTCCCCGTGGTTAATCAGTCTTGGTGTCAGCAGCCTGGGGCACAGCTCCTTGCGAACGCTCTTAATAAGAAAAATGACACACAACAGGAGGGCGAGGGGGGTGCACAGAACGCAGAGAGAGGAGAAACAAGCCAAACACTTCCTCTTCCAGAGACTGCAGGGTAAATTCAGACTCTCTCCGTACCTGGCAGCAAAGCTTCAGATAATTGGCTATGTTCCACTTTTGGAAAGATACATCAAAAGAACCTCATCCACAGAGGAAGCACTCTGCAGAATATTTGGGTCAACAGTTAGGTTTGCTGAAGCCATGTAGCTGCCCTTCTGGGCTGCTGCTGTTGCTGTTTACATTAACACTCGCTGGGATTCTGATTAATGCTGATATCAGTTTTCTCTCTCTCTCTGATTATCCTCTCTGAGGGCTATCGTTTTCTGAAATGCACACACTGAAATGATGACAATTTTCCACTCCAGTTATCCTTGCATTAATTGGTGGTTAAGCAGCTTACAATAAGTCAGATGTTCTTTGCTTTTCCAGCACTCCTGGTGTTGATGGAGATTTAAAGCCATGTAATAAACAAACACCGATCCCTTTAATTTGCCAGCACCCTGTATGCAAATGGAGAAATCACATCCTCTGCCTCCACTGCCTCTCCTCCCCTCACACACTCCTCACAACTTCCATTAACCTCAGCCTGCTTCGGGGCGGGGTGGATTAAACCCCACTCTAAAACATCTGACACACCTCCTCATCTCATCAAACAAACCTCTCAAGGACTGTTAGCACACTCATCTCTCAACGAGTGCTGATGTGTTCAAATCCCACTCCAGAGTCTCACTTGAGCTCTGTTCCATCTCTGCCATCACATACACATCAGTGACAGATTTTCATTCATGTTGTTAATGGGTTAATTTGACTTCAAAGGGAATGCAAACATGGCAAGTTTCCTTTGGAGTTTATGTTATGTCTTGTTGGAGCTTATGGCTGTGATATGAGTGACACAGTGGCACAATGGTGAGCACTCCTGCCTCAGAGCCACAGGGACCCAGGTTCGATTTCCAGCTTATGTGACTGTGAGGAGTTTGCACATTCTTCCCACGTCTGCATAGGTTTCCTCTGGATACTCTGGTTTCCTTCCACAGTTCAATGATGTGTGGATTAAGTGGATTGGCCAAGCTAAATTGCCCCTTAGTTTCCCAAAATGTGTAAGTTAGGGGGATTAGTGGAGTAGTTGGGTGGAGTTATGGAGATAGGGCGGGAGGGGGAGTTGCAGGTTGGTTAAGATGCTCTGTCCGATAGTCAGTACAAAATCAATGGGCCAAACGATCTACTTCTGCACTGTAGGGATTGTATGAATCATACTGGACTTGAAACATTATCTCTCTCTCTCTATACAGGTGCTGTCAGACCTGCTGAGATTTAATTTTAATTCAGATTTCCAGCATCCACATTGTTTGAGGAATTGATGAGTTATTAGACTCATCAAAGCATGAAGGTATTTTTCACTCATTTCACTCTGCACATTTCAAACTGCTCCTTTGTTGCTTATTTCGTTTTCCAACATATAAATTTGTATCCCGCAGTGTGAGACATCAGGACTGTGGCAGCTAGGAAGCTTTTATATTCTATTCATACACGAACAATTCGCTCCTATAATTTGTGATTGAAACACTGTCGGAGAGAAATCAGCGTGCATTTTTTGGGTTTAAAATGAAACAATTTAGCAGTGAGATGATTTGAGCTTAATCTGTATGTGCGGATCCAACTATTACATTCATGGAGACCTCTCTCCAAATCAGAAACCTTCATCAGGCACGAAGCTCCTTCTTGGGTAAATTAAGGGTCCATGCCTGTTAAAGTTCCATTGAGAAATGAGTCAGCAATAGGTGTTGGCACAGCTCTGTCTCCAAGGTCCAGTGTTGCTGGACACACAGCTGGATTCCCAGGACAATCTCAGGGTCTAGGTGACACACTTTGTGAGGGATTGTTAGATAACCAGTGTATAAGATAAAGAAGGACATTCATTGGCTCAGAGATTAAAATGTGTATCCATATCCATAGAAGATAGGAGCAGGAGGAGGCCACTCTGCCCTTCAAACCTGCTCTGCCATTCATCACAATCATGGCTGTTCATCCAATTCAATAATCTAATCTTGCTTCTTCCCCAAAACCTTTCATCCCTTTTGCCCCCAAGTGCTATATAAACATGAATCACAGAAAGTTGGAATGCAGGTGCAGCACATAATAAAAACGACAAATGAGATATTAGCACTTATTGCAAAAGGACTGCAGTATAAAAGTAGACAGGTGTTCTTGCAATTGTATAGGATGTTGGTGAAACCATATCTGGAGTATTAGAACATATAACATAGAACATAGAACAATACAGCACAAACAGGCCCTTCGGCCCACGAGTTGCGCCGATCACATCTACCAATCCACAGACCTATCTATAACCCCCTATCCTATTCTTTTTCATATATTCATCCAGAAGTCTTTTAAAAGACCCCAGTGAGTTTGCCTCAACAACCTCCGACGGCAGTCGGCTCCATTCACTCACCACCCTCTGAGTGAAAAACCTACCCCTGACATCTCCTTTGTATTTGCTTCCCTGCACCTTAAATCTGTGTCCTCTCGTAGTGACCATTTCAGCTCGGGGAAATAGTCTCTGAGAGTCCAGCCTATCTATTCCTCTCAACATTTTATAAACCTCTATCAGGTCGCCTCTCAACCTACATCTCTTCAGTGAGAAGAGTCCCAGCTCCCTCAACCTATCTTCATAAGGCCTGCCTCCCAATCCAGGCAGCATCCTTGTAAATCTGCTCTGAACTCTCTCAGTAGCCTCTACATCCTTCCTATAATGAGGCGACCAGAACTGCGCACAATACTCCAAGTGGGGTCTGACAAGAGTCTTATAGAGCTGCATCATTACCTCCTGACTCCTAAACTCTATTCCTCGAATAATGAAGGTCAGTACACCGTATGCCTTCTTGACCACTTCCTCCACCTGTGAGGCCGATTTAAGAGTCCTATGGACCCGGACCCCGAGATCCTTCTGCTCTACAACACAGCTAAGAGTCCTACCCCTTATATTGTACTCCTTCATCCCATTATTCCTGCCAAAATGGACCACTACACATTTATCTGCATTGAAGTCCATCTGCCACTTCTGCGCCCAGTCTTGCATCCTGTCTATGTCCTGCTGCAACTTCTGGCATCCCTCCAGACTATCCACAACACCACCGATCTTTGTATCGTCGGCGAACTTGCTAACCCATCCCTCCACTTCCTCATCCAGGTCATTTATGAAAATGACAAACAGCAGGGGTCACAGAACAGATCCCTGGGGCACTCCACTGGTTACCGACCTCCATGCAGAACAAGACCCATCCACAACCACTCTCTGCCTTCTGCCGGCAAGCCAGTTCTGGATCCACGAGACCAAAGTCCCTTGGATCCCATGCCCTCTCACTTTCTCCAGAAGGCTTGCACGTGGGACCTCATCAAACGCCTTACTAAAGTCCATGTACACTACATCCACCGCCCTTCCTTCGTCAATGTGTTCAGTCACATTTTTGAAGAACTCAACTAGGCTTGTAAGGCATGACCTGCCCTTGACAAAACCATGCTGACTATTTCTAATCAGTCCAAACTTCTCCAAATGGTCATATATCTTATCCCTCAGAAGCCTCTCCATCAGCTTACCAACCACTGAAGTCAAACTCACCGGTCGGTAATTTCCTGGACTATCCCTGTTCCCTTTCTTAAAGATAGGAACCACATCTGCAATCCTCCAATCCTCCGGAACCTCTCCCGTTTCCATGGACGATGCAAAGATCAGCGCCAGGAGCTCTGCAACCACTTCCCTCACCTCCCACAATAATCTGGGGTACATCCCATCCGGTCCCGGCGACTTGTCTATCTTGAAAGAATTTAACAGGTCTAACACATCCTCTTTCCTAACATCCACATACTCAATCTTTTCCGTTTGCCTCAAACCTGCAGTGCAATCTCCCAGTTCACTTTCCACCGTGAATACCGAGGCAAAGTACACGTTAAGCACCTATGCCATTTATTCTGGATTCACACAGACTTTTCCTCCTTTACCTTTTATAGGCCCTATCCCTTCTCTTCTCATCCTTTTACTTTTTACATATTTGTAGAAGGCCTTGGGATTCCCCTTAATCTTACCTGCCAAGGCCTTCTCATGACCCCTTCTGGTTCTCCTAATTTCGACATATTGTGTACAGTTTTGGTCTCTTTATTTGGTGTTGGATTATGAGGAGAGACTGAATAGGCTAGGTTTATACTTGTTGGAGTTTAGAAGGCTGACAGGGGATCTTATAGAGACGTATAAGATAATGAAGGGGATGGATAGGGTAGGGGTTGAGAGACTCTTCCTGCTTAGCAAAGATAGCAGGACTAGAGGGCACAGCCTCAAAATAAGGGATGGGGGGGGTCACAGTTCAGATCAGAGTTGAGGAACAATTTCTTCACTCAAAGGTGGTGAATCCTTGGAATTCTCTGTCTGTTGAAGTGGTGGAGGCTTCCTTGCTGAATATATTTAAGTCAAGGGTAGATAGGTTTTTGATAGACAAGGGCATTAAGGATTATGGAGAGAAAGCGGGAAAGTGGAACTGAACCACTACAGATCAGTCATGATCTTATTAAATGGCGGGGCAGGCTCGAGGGGCTGGATGGCCGACTCCTGCTCCTATTTCTTATGTTCTTATATTAGTATTTATTGCAAAAGAACTGCAGTATAAAAGTAGAGAAGTGTTGTTGCGATTGTATAGGATGTTGGTGAAACTATATCTGGAGTATTGTGTACAGTTTTGGTCTCTTTACTTGAGGAAGTATGTGGCGGCATTGGAGGCAGTTCAGAGGAAGGTCACCAGATTGATTCCAGCGATGAAAGGATTAATATATCAGGAGAAATTAAACAGTTTGGGCTTGTATTCACTGGAGTTGTATAATTTTTAAAAAGTGATTGATAAAGCAAATGTTACCTCTAATGGGACAATCTCGAACAAGAGGTCATCGATATAGCGTGATAGGCGGTAGATTTAAAACCGAGATGAGGAGGAACTACTTCTCATAGAGGTGAATTTGTGGAACTCACTGCAGTCCCAGAGCATGGTGGAGTCTGAATCATTGAATGGTTTCAGGAAGGCTATCGGTATATTTGGGATATGGGGAACAGATGGGGAGGTGGATCTGAGACCAGGGGGAGATCAGCCATGATCTGATTGAATGGCAGAGCAAGCTTGAAGGCCTGAATTTGCCGACTTCTGCTCCTAGTTCCTATGTTCCTAATATAGATCTAGCCTGGTGAATCTCCTCTACACCCCTTCAATGCTGTCATATCCTTCCTATAATGCGGTGACCAGATCTGCACACAGTACTCCAGTTATGGCCTCACCAAGGTTTTGTACAGCTCCAGCATGACTTCCCTGCTCTTATTTCATCGACTAATGAAGGCAAGTGCCCCTTTTGCCCTCCTAATTACCCTATTAACCTGCGCTGCAACTTTCAAGAATCAATGGCCAAGCATCTCAAACACATCTGTTCCTCTGAGCTTCCCAGTGTCCTGCCACTCACTAAATACCCCCTGTCTTGTTACTTTTCCAAAGTGCATCACCTCAGGGGTAAATTCCACTTGCCACTGCTCCGTCCATCTGACCAACCTGTCTATATCCTCCAGCAACTTCTTCCTCACTACTGACAACGCTGCCAATCTTCATGTCGTCTGTAAACTTACTTATCATTCCTCCAATCAATAAACACTGGGCAGCCGTTGGAAGCCACTCCCAAGAAGTAATATTAAAAACACTATCTGTGTGTCAGATAAATGTCCAGACCTAATATGGACAGTAAGATGTTGCTGTGGGTTTTTAACAACAATCTGATAGGTTCAGCACAATTCCTCATCAATATTGTTCATATATATCACAAACAACAAGGGATCAAACACAGAACACAGGGCCACCATTGGACACCAGGCTGCTATCACATACACAGCCTTCTATCACCACCCTCTGCCTCCTATCACTGAGCAGTTTTGGATTCATCTTGCCAAGTTACCCTGGATCCCACATGTTTTTTCCTTCTTCATCAGGTTACATAGAAACAGTGAACCTAGAGCAGGAGTGGGCCATTCAGCCCTTCGAACCTGCTCCATCATTCGTTTTGATCATGGCTAATCATCAAATTCAATATCCTGATCCTCCCTTCCCCCCATATCCCTTGATCCCTTGATCCCTTTAGCCCCAAGAGCTGTATCTAATTTCTTCTATAACACACATTTTGGCCTCAAAATTCACCACAGTTCGAAAACGTTTACCCCTTATTCTCAAACTATGGCCCTTAGTTCTGATCTCCCCTTATGGACTTTAGTAAGGCATTCGATAAGGTGTCCCATGGAAAGCTTCTGCAGAAAATGCAGATGTATGGGATTGAGGGTGATTTAGCTAATTGGGTTAGGAATTGGCTGGCAGATAGAAGACAGAGGGTGGTGGTTGATGGGAGATATTCATCGTGGAGTTCGGTTACAAGTGGTGTACCTCAGGGGTCTGTTTTGGGGCCCCTGCTGTTTTTAATTTTTATAAATGATCTGGATGAGGGTATTGAAGGATGGATTAGTAAATTTGCAGATGACACTAAAGTCGGTGGAGTGGTAGATAGTGAAGAGGGTGTTATAGTTTGCAGAGAGACTTGGACAAGTTGCAGAGCTGGGCCGAGAGGTGGCAAATGGAGTTTAATGTGGAAAAGTGTGAGGTAATGCACTTTGGCAGGAATAATAAATGTGTAGAGTATAGGGCTTATGGTAGGATTCTTAATAGTGTTGATGAACAGAGGGATCTTGGTGTATTTGTGCATAGATCCCTGAAAGTAAGCAGTCAAGTCGATAAGGTTGTTAAGGCGGCATACGGAGTCTTAGCTTTTATTGGTAGGGGGATTGAATTTTGGAGCCGCAACGTCATGTTGCAAATGTACAAAACTCTAGTGCGGCCGCACTTGGAGTATTGTGTGCAGTTCTGGTCCCCACATTATAAGAAAGATGTGGAGGCATTGGAGAGGGTACAGAGGAGGTTTACCAGGATGTTGCCTGGTATGGGGGGCAGGTCTTATGAGGAGAAGCTGAGGGATTTGAGGTTGTTTCGTTAGAAAGGAGGAGGCTAAGAGGGGACCTGATCGAAACATATAAGATGATTAGAGGTTTAGATAGGGTGGACAGTGATAGCCTTTTCCTAGGATGGAGAAAGCTAGCACGAGGGGACACAGCTTTAAATTAAGGGGTGATAGTTATAGGACGGATATCAGAGGTAGGTTCTTTACCCAAAGGGTGGTTCGGGAGTGGAATGCCCTGCCTGCAGCAGTTGTAGACGCGCCAAGTTTGGTGGCGTTTAAGAGGTTAGTTGATAAGTTTATGGAAGAGAAGGGAATGGTTTAGTTTGGACGGGCATTGCTTTTTTCATAATTGGTCGGCGCAACATCGAAGGCCGAAGGGCCTGTTCTGTGCTGTAATGTTCTATGTTCTATGTTCCCCCACAATTGGGAACATTCTTTCTGAGTCCACCTGTCCAATCCTGTTAGAATTTTATAATTTCTGTGAGATCCCCTCCCACTCTTCTAAACTGCAGTGAATATAATCCTAAACAACTTAGTGTCTTTTCATATGACAGACCTGTCATCCCAGGAATCATTCATACAGTCACAGAGGTTTACAGCGTGAAAACAGACCCTTCGGCCCAACTTGTCTATGTTGCCCTTTTTTTAAACTCCTAAGCTAATCATAATTGCCCGCATTTGGCCCATATCCCTCCATGGTAAACCTTCACTGTATTCACATTATAGGAAGAACATCCTTCCTCAGATAAGGACACCAAAACTGCACACAATACTCCAGCTGCAGCCTCACCAATACAACTGCAATGAAACATCGTTATCTCTTTTTATCCCAATGTTCTGCACTAATGCCCTAAAGTCATGAGCTGATTTAAATTCAATTAATTAATAAACCTGGAATATAATGTCAGTCTCATTGGCTGAGATTTTTCTGACCCTGTTGTGTCGGTGAGGCAGCCAAGAATCCATTGACTTTCAGTGGGATCATGAAACTGCCAGATTACCATCTGGTTACCCAGTCTGACCTACACGTGACTCCAGATCCACAGCAGTGTGGTTGATGTTTAATTGCTCTCTGTAATAGACTACCAGACCAGCCTGTTACATCATGCTGCCACGATTAGCACTGTGGATATACCAACACCATAGTGAGGCCACACATGGAGTATGATGTGCAGTTTTGGTGTCCTTATCGTGCAGAAATGTACAAAATTCTAACAAGGTTAGACAGGGTAGACTGAGAAAGAATGCTCCTAATGGTGGGGGAGTCCAGAAATAGAGGCCATAGTTTGAGGATAAGTTCAAGAAGGCAGCTCACCACCAACTTCCTGAGGGCAGTTAGGAATGGGCAATAAATGCTGGTATGGACCATGATGCCTACATCGCAAGAACAAATATTTAAAAAGTTATCTGTGTGTGTCAGGTATGTGTCCAGTTTGAAGATGGACAGTAAGATGTGACTGAACCAATCTGACAGGTTTATTTTTAAACTGAGACCTAGGTTTTATTTTTAAATTGGATACAAATCTTCAAAATGCAACGGTGGGATTTGAACTGACGTTCACTGGATCATTGCTGCAGTTATTCAAGCAGAACACAGCAAATCCATTGATTGCTGTATAGTTTGGATGTTTGCAGTCTATCAGTCTGTTTTCCAGGAACGGCAGCTCAGCCGGAATATGGAAATGGATTTTGGTGTAAACACAAAGACAGACAGATACTTTAAACAAATTAACTATAATCCTCTTCCTGTCTATTGTATCAAAACCCTGAAACCTATCCTTTTTCTATACTCATTCGTGGGATGTGGTTGTCAGTGGCTGGACCCAGCTTTTATTGCCCATTCTGAGGGCATTTCAGGGTCAGCTACATTGCTGTGGATCTGGAGTCACGTGTAGGCCAGACCCGGTGAGGATGGTAGATTTCCTTCCCTAAAGGAAATTAGTGATCCAGGTGGGTTTCACCGCAATCGACAATGGTTTCATGGTCATCAGCAGATTCTTAATTGCAGATTTGTTTAATGGAATTCAAATGTCACCATTTTCTACGGTGGAATTTGAATCCAGGTCCCCAGCGCATCACCCTACATCGCTGGATTACAAGTCCAGTGACAATACCATTGCTTCACCATCTCTCTTCCTCATGCCCTGCATGTAGCTATTCTTACCAGGAGATCTGCCGCTATGATGTGTCAGGTTGGTCTATCTTGGACCATTCTCACACATCAGCAGCCCTCTGCTACGCCCATCATCAAACTGTTCCAAGGTGGACCCCTCATCTGATATGCCCTCCACTTCCCCCTCTAGAAGAGATATAACAAATTTGATTAGATATTGCGATCTACTTCAGTAGAGTGTTTTTAAAGATCTGAAACCGAAACTGGGATTCCTGTGCTAGAACATAGAACATTAGAGCGCAGAACAGGCCCTTCAGCCTTCGATGTTGCGCCGACCAATTAGGAAAAAGCAATGACCCTCTAACCTAAACCACTCCCTTTTCATCCATAAACTTATCTACTAACCTCTTAAAGGCCACCAAACTTGGCGCATCTACAACTGCAGCAGGCAGGGCATTCCATACCCTTACCACCCTCTGGGTAAAGAACCTACCTCTGACATCCGTCCTACAACCACCACCCCTTAATTTAAAGCTATGTCCCCTCGTGCTAGCTTTCTCCATCTAGGAAAAAGGCTATCACTGTCCACCCTATCTAAACCTCTAATCATCTTATATGTTTCAATAAGGTCTCCTCTTAGCTGCCTTCTTTCTAACGAAAAAAACCTCAAATCCCTCAGCCTCTCTTCATAAGACCTGCCCTCCATACCAGGCAACATCCTGGTAACCTCCTCTGTACCCTCTCCAATGCCTCCACATCTTTCTTATAATGTGGGGACCAGAACTGCACACAATACTCCAAGTGCGGCCGCACTAGAGTTTTGTACAGTTGCAACATGATGTTGCGGCTCCGAAATTCAATCCCCCTACCAATAAAAGCTAAGACTCCATATGCCTTCTTAACAACCTTAGCGACTTGATTGCCAACTTTCAGGGATCTATGCACACATACACCAAGATCCCTCTGTTCATCAACACTATTAAGAGTCCTACCATTAGCCCTATACTCTACACATTTGTTATTCATGCCAAAGTGAATTACCTCACACTTTTCCGCATTAAACTCCATTTGCCACCTCTCGGCCCAGCTCTGCAACTTGTCCAAGTCTCTCTGCAAACTATAACACCTCTCTTCACTATCTACCACTCCTCTGACTTTGGTGTCATCCGCAAATTTACTAATCCATCCTTCAATACCCTCATCCAGATCATTTATAAAAATTACAAACAGCAGGGGCCCCCAAAACAGACCCCTGAGGTACACCACTTGTCACCGAACTCCACGATGAATATCTCCCATCAACCACCACCCTCTGTCTTCTATCTGCCAGCCAATTCCTAATCCAATTAGCTAAATCACCCTCTATTCCACACATCTGCATTTTCTGTAGAAGTCTTCAATGGGCCACCTTATCAAACGCCTTACTAAAGTCCATATATACCACATCAACCGCCTTACCCCCATCCACCTCTTTGGTCACTTTTTCAAAAAAACTCAATGAGGTTAGTAAGGCACGACCTACCCTTCACAAAACCATGCTGACTATCCCCAATCAATTTGTTTCTCTCTAAATAAGTATAAATCCATCCGTAATATCCTATCCCTAAGATTCTTGAGCCTTTGTAATGTTACTTTCAACTTTGCAAATGGGCTGTTTATGGCTGAATATTTCACACTCACATCAATCTGCAAATTCTATTTCTGCACAATCTCCATGATTTAGTTTGAGTTGGAGCTCGCTCCTTTAGTTTCTTGCTGAGTTGAGAAAGTCCTGGACGATGCTTGTTGAGGATTCAATGAATATTTTACATGCTACTTCCTTTCACCAGTATTCTCTTCAGGCTGCTCACATAAAGAATTTCAATTTATATCACAGCAGGGGAGTGCTTTGACCATCTCATTTTCCTGAAAGTGGATTGCAGAGGCATTTAACCAATCAATCGCACAGGACAAGGTGAGAGGGGGAGATGAAAAGAATGGAGTCAGTGACAGGATTCAAACAGCCTCCTGTCCATTGTAATCACTCAGTAATTCCGTTGAACCTCTCCATTCTGGCCTTGAGTAAACCCAATTGTATCCACATTGGAAAATTTCTGAATCCTCCCTTATCTTTATCACATCTCAATGACTGGTCAGAAATGTGTTTTAAGATTGGAGTTTTTTTCACTTTTCACCAACTTTCCTCCCAGTTTCCAGGAGGTTTCATCATTACTTCCCATTGCCGCTGTGTCCACATTTCTCACTCAATTTTCCTAAGTCAATAGTGCATTGCTAAACAAGGAGACATGTTATTGAAGACTCCTTCCTTGCATTCACTAGGACAGCAACACCAGATAAACCAAGAGCAAAGAAAATAATTTACACCACATCAAAGAATCAAACAGCACAGAACAGGCCCTTCAGCCCATCGAGCCCACACTGACATATGAAAAACACCTGAACTCCCACTAATCCCATTGACCAGCACTTGGCCCATAGCTCTGAGTGTTATGGTGTTCCAAGTGCTCTGCAGGTACCTTTTAAAGGATGTGAGACATCCCGCCTCCACCACCCTCCCAGGCAGCGCATTCCAGACCATAAAAAATATTTTTCCTCACATCCACCCCCCTAAAACGCCTGCCCCTCATGACTGACCCTTCAAATAAGCTCATCCATGCTCCTCATAATCTTGTACACTTCAATCAGGTCACCCCTCAGTCTTCTCTGCTCCAATGAAAACAACCCAAACCTACCCAACCTCATTTCACAACTTAAATGCTCCATCCCAGGCAGCGTCCTGATGAATCTCCTCTGTACCCCCTCCAGTGTAATCACATCCTTCCTACAATGTGGCGACCAGAACTTCACACAGTACTCCAGCTCTACCTCACCAAAGTTCTATACAACTCTATCATGACCTCTGCTTTTGTAAAGGGCATCTTAACAAATACATGAATAGGATGGGAATAGAGGGATGTAGTCCCCGGAAGGGTTCACTTGGGCAGTATGCTTGGTGCAGGTTTGGAGGGTGTAAAGGGCCTGTTCCTGTGCTGTAATTTTTCTTGTTCTTTGTAAGTTATGCTTTGAATGATAAAGGCAAGTCAGCCATAAGCCTTTTTCACTGCCCTATTAACATGCCCTTCTGCCTCCAGAGATCTGTGGATAAATATGCCAAGGCTCCTTTGTTCTACAGAATTCCTAGTATCTACCATTCATTGAACATGAGATAACTGAATAACAATGAGGGTGATTTTGAACCCACACTCTCTGTCCATGGGAATAGCAGCATACGCTCAAGATCCAAAGAGACTCTGAGCTTCTGGATTCTGGTTTTTCAACTCCCTCAGCTGGAAAGTGGTATGAAAAATGTCACAGGACCCCGGGAAGCTCATGTTAATATATTAGCAAGTCATTAGTGAGAATTCTCTCCACCACATCACCCTCCGCTCCCCTCACCACTGGATATTCAGTGGGCACAGGCGTGACGTCACATCAGCACCACACCCAGACATGGGGGTCTCCGGTGGGGTGCATAAAGATGAGCACTCAGAATCAGAGAATGATACAGTGCAGAAGGCCATTTGGCCCATCAAGTCTACACCAACCATAATCTCACCCAGCTCCTATCCTCATAACCCCATGTATTTACACTAGCTAGTGCCCCTGACCCTAAGGGGCAATTTACCATGACCAACCCACCTAACCAACGTATCTTTGGACTGTGGGAGGAAACCCACGCAGACACGGGAAGAATATACAGCCTCCACACAGACAGTGACCAAAGCATTGCCCCGGGGTGAGGGTCATGGTCAGGCAGTGGTCTGGCAATGCCCTCTGGTACTGTCCCTTGGCAGATGTTGGCACTGTAAGAAGTCTGACAACACACCAGGTTTAAACATTGATAATGATGAACATCTTGCCAGGGCCATCCCCCCCCCCCCACTTCTTACCTTCGAACAATCGCACAACCTCAAACAGACCATTGTTCACAGCAAACTACCCAACCTTCAGGAGAACAGTGACCACAATACCACACAACCCTGCCACAGCAACCTCTGCGAGACATGCTGGATCATCGATATGGATGATACCATCTCACGTGAGAATACCATCCACCAGGTACACGGTACATATTCTTGCAACTTGGCCAACGTTGTCTACCTAATACACTGCAGGAAAGGATGTCCTGAAGCCTGGTACATTGGGGAGACCATGCAGACGCTACAACAACGGATAAATGAACATCACTCGACAATCACCAGGCAAAACTGTTCCCTTCCTGTTGGCGAACACTTCAGCGGTCACGGGCATTCGGTCTCTGATCTTCAGGTAAACATTCTCCAAGACGGCCTTCACAACACACGACAACACAGAGCTGCAGAGACTGATAGCCAAGTTCTGCACACATGAGGACGGTCTCAACAGGGGTTTTGGGTTCATGTCACACTATCTGTAATTCCTATGACTTGCCTGGGTTTGCAAAACCTCACTTACTGTGCTGTCTGGAGACAATACACATCTCTTTAACCTGTGCTCGGTGCTCCTTCCACTCACATTGTTGGCATTTTTAAAACTTGTTTAGCAGTTGTAAAGTTGTAAAGACTTGCATTCTAATCGGTAATCTGTAAACTGTCTGTGCTGTTATATGCTCTGTCTGAGGCCAAAACTCTCCATTCAGCTGACGAAGAGGGAAACTTTGAAAGCTTGTGAGTTTACTATCAAATAAATTGGTTGGACTTAAACCTGGTGTTGTCAGACTTTTTACTGTGTTTACCCCAGTCCAACACTATCATCTTCACATGACTGCTATAGACATTGGCACTGCCAGATTGACACCATGTCCATGTCAACTTGTGCCAAGGGGGTGGGCCATGGGAGAAGGGGGATTTATTTAGATTTGATTCGGGGTGTGAGTGGGTACAGGATCGGGGATTCTGGCGATGGACACAGTGAGTGCTGGCTCTGTTAGCCAAAGACTGTATCACAGTGACAGAAAGGAAGTTTGATGAGGACTTGTCTGTTGAGGTAGTATGGGCTGAGATTAGAAATAGGAGAGGAGAGGTCACCTGGCAGCCTAGAACATAGAACAATACAGCACAGAACAGGCCCTTCGCCTCGATGTGTCAATATAAAAAGCAATGCCCTCCAAACTAAACCATTTCTTCTCTATACTTATCAACTAACCTCTTAAACGCCACCAAACTTGGCGCATCTACAACAGCTGCAGGCAGGGCATTCCACTCCCTAATCACCTTTGAGTAAAGACCATACCTCTGATATCCGTCCTATAACTCATACCCCTTAATTTAAAGGTTGGTGCCCCTCGTGCTAGCTTTTCCATCCTAGGAAAAAGGCTATCACTGTCCACCCTATCCAAACCTCTAATTATCTTATATGTTTCAATAAGATCCCCCCTTAGCCGCCTCCTTTTAACGAAAACAACCTCAAATCCTTCAACCTCTCTCATAGGACCTGTACCGGCAACATCCTAGTACAACCTCCTCTGTACCCTCTCCAATGCCTCCACATCTTTCTTATAATGTGGCGACCAGAACTGCACACAATACTCCAAGTGCGGCCGCACTAGAGTTTGTACAGCTGCAACATGATGCTGGGCTCCTAAATTCAATCCCCCTACCAATAAAAGCTAAGACTCCATAAGCCTTCTTAACAACTTTATCCACTGACGCTACTTTCAGGGGACACCAAGATCCTTCTGTTCCTCAACACTATTAAGAGCCCTTAATTAGCCCTATACTCTACACATTTATTGCTGCCAAAGTGCATTACCTCACACTTTTCACATTAAACTCATTTGTAGCTCTGCAAACTTGTCCAAGTCATCTGTAAACTTAAAACACCCCTTCCTATCTACCCACACCACCACTTAGTATCATCTGGTACAGACAGAAAACAGAGACTGAGGTTTGATGAGGACTTGTCTGTTGATGGGTAAAGTATCATCCGCCTACCCCCAATAGAGACTTTCTCAGGTAGCTGGGAGGTCCTTTATAGACCTCCTAAAGTTCTAGAGAGGTAGAGGAAAGGATTGCAAAGTCGATCCTGGACAGGAGTGAAAGTAATAGGGTAATTGTTATGGGGGACTTTAACTTTACTAATATTGATTGGAATAGCTATAGCTCTAGCTCGTTAGAGGGGTCAGTTTTTATACAAAGTGTGCAGGAAGGTTTTTTGACTCAGTATGTAGATAGGCCAACTAGAGGTGAGGCTACATTGGATTTGGTGCTGGGCAATGAGCCAGACCAGGTGTTAGCTTGGAAGTTGGTGAACATTTTGGTGATAGTGACCACAATTCGGTTACGTTCACCTTAGTGATGGATGGATAGGCATGAAGCTGGGGGCAGTAGTTATAGCTGGGGGAATGGTAATTATGAGGCCATAAGGAGGGAATTAGGGTGCATAGATTGGACTAGGAAACTACAGGGACTGGGAACATCTGAAATGTGGAGCTTATTCAAGGAGCAGCTGCTGCGAGTCCTTGATAAGTATGTCCCTGTCAGGCAAGGAGGAAATGGTCGAGTAAGGGAACCTTGGTGTACGAAAAAAGTTAATTGCTGGTTAAAAGGAAAAAGGAGGCTTATGTCAGGATGAGGCTTGAAGGCTCGGTTAGTGCAATGGATAGCTATAGATTAGCCAGGAGGGAGCTAAAGAGTGAGTTGAGGAGAGCTAAGAGGGGACACGAAAAGACTTTGGCTGATAGGATCAAGGAGAATCCTAAAGCTTTCTTTAGATATGTTAAGAATAGAAGATTGGTTAGGGCAAGATTAGGGCCAGTCATAGACAGCAGTGGGAAGTTGTGCGTGGAGCCTGAAGAGATTTTCACTGAAAATATTTCTCTTCGGTATTCACGCAGGGAGATGTAAATGTAGTTGTGGAGACACTGAGGTACAGGGTTGCAAACTGGAAAGTATTGAAGTAGATAAGGAGGATGTGCTAGATATTCTTGAGGGTTTGAAGTTAGATAAGTCCCCTGGGCCGGACGGGATTTACCCTAGGATTCTCTGGGAGGCAAGAGAGGCGATTGCAGAGCCTCTGGCTCTGATCTTCAGGTCGTCGTTGGTTACGGGTATAGTTCGGAAGACTGGAGGATAGCGAATGTGGTCCCATGTTCAAGAAGGGGAAGAGAGACTTTCCAGGGAATATAGGCCAGTGAGTCTTACTTCTGTTGTGGGCAAAGTATTGGAGAGAATTATTAGGGATAGGATTTATAGTTATTTAGAGAGAAATGAATTGATTGGGGATAGTCAGCATGGTTTTGTGAAGGGTAGGTCGTGCCTTACTAACCTCATTGAGTTTTTTGAAAAAGTGACCAAAGAGGTGGATGGGGGTAAGGCGGTTGATGTGGTATATATGGACTTTAGTAAGGCGTTCGATAAGGTGGCCCATGGAAGGCTTCTGCAGAAAAATGCAGATGTATGGGATAGAGGGTGATTTAGCTAATTGGATTAGGAATTGGCTAGCAGATAGAAGACAGAGGGTGGTGGTTGATGGAGATATTCATCGTGGAGTTCGGTTACAAGTGGTGTACCTCAGGGGTCTGTTTTGGGGCCCCTGCTGTTTGTAATTTTTATAAATGATCTGGATGAGGGTATTGAAGGATGGATTAGTAAATTTGCGGATGACACTAAAGTCGGTGGAGTGGTAGATAGTGAAGAGGGGTGTTATAGTTTGCAGAGAGACTTGGACAAGTTGCAGAGCTGGGCCGAGAGGTGGCAAATGGAGTTTAATGTGGAAAAGTGTGAGGTAATGCACTTTGGCAGGAATAATAAATGTGTAGAGTATAGGGCTAATGGTAGGATTCTTAATAGTGTTGATGAACAGAGGGATCTTGGTGTATTGTGCATAGATCCCTGAAAGTAGGCAGTCAAGTCGATAAGGTTGT
This sequence comes from Sphyrna mokarran, assembly GCA_024679065.1. NCBI lineage: Eukaryota > Metazoa > Chordata > Chondrichthyes > Carcharhiniformes > Carcharhinidae > Sphyrna > Sphyrna mokarran. The sequence goes on along the minus strand of JAGIQG010000008.1, from coordinate 1,763,444 downwards.
TAAGAAGGCATATGGAGTCTTAGCTTTTATTGGTAGGGGGATTGAATTTCGGAGCCGCAACGTCATGTTGCAACTGTACAAAACTCTAGTGCGGCCGCACTTGGAGTATTGTGTGCAGTTCTGGTCCCCACATTATAAGAAAGATGTGGAGGCATTGGAGAGGGTACAGAGGAGGTTTACCAGGATGTTGCCTGGTATGGAGGGCAGGTCTTATGAAGAGAGGCTGAGGGATTTGAGGTTGTTTTCGTTAGAAAGAAGGCGGCTAAGAGGAGACCTTATTGAAACATATAAGATGATTAGAGGTTTAGATAGGGTGGACAGTGATAGCCTTTTTCCTAGGATGGAGAAAGCTAGCACGAGGGGACATAGCTTTAAATTAAGGGGTGGTAGTTATAGGACGGATGTCAGAGGTAGATTCTTTACCCAGAGGGTGGTAAGGGTGTGGAATGCCCTGCCTGCTGCAGTTGAAGATGCGCCAAGTTTGGTGGCGTTTAAGAGGTTAGTAGATAAATTTATGGATGAAAAGGGAATGGTTTAGGTTAGAGGGTCATTGCTTTTTCTTAATTGGTCGGCGCAACATTGAATGCCGAAGGGCCTGTTCTGCGCTGTAATGTTCTATCTTCTGACTGTGGGGGGAACAGGCCAATGATTGTGGGGTTGGCGTGGGGGAGAAAGGCCGACTGTGATTACTGGTGGGAAGGAGAGCCTGAGGCCTCTGTGCTGTGCTGGGAGGTGTTGAGGTTTATTCCTGTTCTGGTTAGATCAGGTTTTTTTCCAATGAGTTGAGGCCCCACCCCTGGCATGACAGAGTGAGACACTAGTGTTTCGACTCAGCATCATAAGATTTGCAAACACGTTGGTTCTGTCACCAGAAACAACAAAATAGGTGATAGTGGAGACAGTGAGGAAGGTTATCAAAAATTACAGCAGGATCTTGATCAGCTGGGGAAGTGGGCCAAGAAATGGCAAATGGAGCTCAATACAGATAACTGTGAGGTGTTGCATTTTGGAAAGTCAAATCAAGGTAGAACTTTCAGGATGAATGGTAGGATCTTAGGGAGTATCGGTTAACAGAAGGACTTGGAATTCAGAAGCACGGTTCTTTAAATGTGAAGTCACAGGTGGGGTGGTGAAGAAGGCTTCATGCTGACCTTCATCAGTCAGGACATTGAGTATAGAAGTTGCGAAGTTCTCTGCAGTTCATTTCTCTGGAGTGTAGGAGACTGAGGGGTAATCTTATAGAAGTCTATAAAGTAATGAGGGGCACAGATCAGTGAGATGGTCAGTATTTTTTCCCAAAGGTAGGGGAGTCTAAAACTAGAGGGCACAGGTTTAAGGTTAGAGGGCAGAAATATAAGTGTCCAGAGGGGCAATTCTTTTCACACAGAGGGTCGTGAGTGTCTGGAACAAGCTGCCAGAGGCAGGTACAATTTTATATTTTAAAAAACATTTAGACAGTTACATGGGTAAGTTGGGTATAGAGGGATATGGGTCAAATGCGGGTAATTGGGATTAGCTTAACGGTTTAAAAAAAAAGGATGGCATGGACAAGTTGGGCCGAAGGGCCTGTTTCCACACTGTAAACCTGTATTAATGTATGATTCTAGCTCTTTGGGATGTTGGTGAAGTTGCACTTGGAGTATTGTGTTCAGTTTTGGTCACCTTGCTTTGGGAAAAATGTTATTAGAACATAGAACATTACAGCACAGAACAGGCCCTTCGGCCTTCGATGTTGTGCCGACCAAAATAAAAAGCAATGCCCCTCCAAACTAAACCATTCCCTTCTCTTCCATATACTTATCAACTACCCTCTTAAACGCCACCAAACTTGGTGCATCTACAACTGCTGCAGGCAGGGCATTCCACTCCCGAACCACCCTTTGGGTAAAGAAACTGGAAGGAGTGAAGAAAAGATTTATAAGGACTCAATTGTCAGATTTGCCAGGATCAAGGGACTGGATTATAGGAAGTGATTGGATAGGTGAGGACTTTTTTTCTTTGAAGTATAGGGTGAATGAACTCAGCCTTTTGCCCAGGGTTAGGGAATCGAGAACTAGGCGACATAGGTTTAAGTTGGGAGGGGAAAGAATTAATGGGAAACTGAAGAGCAACTTTTTACACAGAGGGGTTACGTGTGTGGAATGAGCTGCCAGAGGAAGTGGTTGAGGCAGGGACATTAATAACAAGCATTTGGACAGATACACGGATAGGAAAGGATTAGAGAGGCCAAATACAGGCAAATGGGGCTAGCTTAGATGGGCTTTTTATCGACATGGACCAGTTTGGGCTGAAGGGCCTGTCTCTGTGCCATAGATTCTACAATTCTATGAACACTGTCATTGTTTGGTGAGATCCCATGCCTTCCTAACACACCCACCACCAACCCCCACCTCCCCACTCACCCTGTTTATGTCAGTTGTCACAATGTAGTTACAGGCTCTGGTCAGCAGAGGACACTGTAAACAAGGCTGTGAAATTCTGCCCCTAGTGTTGGGTTGGGTGTTGGGTGTTGGGTTGGGTGTTGGCTTGGGTGTTGGCTTGGGTGTTGGCTTGGGTGTTGGGCTATGTGCCTGAGATGCTGCAATGAGTTTGAGGCAGGTTTTAAACGACCCTTTCTGGTTTGTAAGGAGGAGTGGAAAAAAGATGCTCACTACAGTTGCCATTGGCAACGTGAAGCATATTCTCTTAATCACACCAATCTCTGTATCCATCATTCTCAAACACAGGCAGAAAAGGGGATTTTACTGTCATCGGAATTTAATTCAGAATCAATCTCTGACTGCAGTTGAATAAAGAGAGAAAGTTGTTATGGTGGTCTGTAATCTTACCAAGGTCACCCCTCCGTAACCAGCCTAACCACAGTCTGAGCCACCACAACACAGCCGAGAGGAGCAGCCTTTAAAAACCTGTCATTTCTGCTAAGGATAAGCTATTTTCAGGAGAAACTCCACAGGATGAGGAAAGTTGTTCAATCTCTCTCAACACATTCAGAATCTTGATTAACTGAGTGATCACAGCTTGATTCCACCTTCCAATCAGCAGTTTCACCTTAAATGTTCATCACTTTTTGTGTAAAAAAGGATTACAGTTCCCTTTTATTGGACAGAACTGTTTTCTCCTTATCCTATTTCCATATTTTAAGTTGAAATAACATGCTGAAGTTACCCTTTTACACCTCTGCACAATCACCTCACACACATCGGAGAGTCTATGGGGGAATACCTTACCCGCTAGTTCCAGAGATCTCCCAGTATGAGAGGGGATCTGATCCAGGATATTAAATATTCAAAGATAGAGTAAATGTAGACCAAATGTTTCCCCTTGTGGGACAATCTCGAACAAGAGATTACAGAGTATAGGTTGAGAGGTGATAGATTCAGAACTGAGATGGGGAGGAGCTATGTCGCACAGTGGGGGGTTGAATTTGTGGAACTCGCTGCCCCATAGCGCAGTGGAATCTGAATCATTGAATGGATGCAAGAGGGAGATAGATATATTTCTAATTAAAAAAGGATATGGGGAACAGGTGGGGAGGTGGATTTGAGACCAGGGAGAACATAGAACATAGAACACTACAGCACAAACAGGCCCTTCGGTCCGCAAGTTGTGCCGAATACATCAAAACCTACCCAGCCATAGACCTATAACCCCCAATCCCATTGGATCCCATATACTCATCCAGAAGTCTTTTAAAAGACCCCAGCGAGTTCGCCTCGACCACCATCGACGGAAGCCGATTCCATTCACTCACCACCCTCTGAGTGAAAAACTTTCCCCTAGTATCCCCTCTGTACTTGCTTCCCTGCACCTTAAATCTGTGCCCTCTCGTCGCGACCACTTCAGCCCTGGGAAATAGTCTCTGAGAGTCCACCCTATCTATTCCTCTCAACATCTTGTAAAACTCTATCAGGTCGCCTCTCAACCTTCGTCTCTCCAGGGAGAACAGTCCCAGCTCCCTCAACCTGTCTTCATAAGGCATGCCTCCCAATCCAGGCAACATCCTTGTAAATCTCCTCTGCACCCTTTCAATAGCTTCCACATCCTTCCTATAAAGTGAGAGATCAGCCTTGATCTGATTGAATGGCGGAGCAGGCTCAAAGAGCTGAAATTGCCGATTTCTGCTTCTAATTCTTACATTCCAATGCATGTGTACTCTGTACGCAGTACACTGGGAGATCAGGACACCTGCACAATGGCATCCCTGGAGCTTAGCAGCTGGCTTCCTAGCGAAAATAGAATCCACACCTCCCCTTAATGGTGAGAATCACATTTAAACTTTTTTTTCTAAGTGTTATACAATTCAGGCTGGGAGCTCACCCAGAAATTGGGTGCAATTCTCTCTCATTTTCACACTCATTCAGCACTTAGAATTTTTCTGGTGAGATTGGCACCTTTTCCTTTCTCTTCGTAATTCAGATTCCAGATACTCGTCATCAGCTTTCTAGCTCTCTTTTTCATGGTGCTTCTCCAATTCCAGCCTTGTGACCATTCCCAGTTGTTCCATTATTGGAGGCCGTGCATTTCGACTGTCTGGGCTCAAATCCCTGGAATTCCCTCCCCGAATCTCTGCCTTTCCACCTTCTCTACACCTTTAAGTTGCTCCCTCAAACCTATCACTTTTATTTAGCGTTTGATCGGTCACTCGTCCAAATATCCCCTTGTGTCACTCAGAATAAAGGGGTGTCGCTTTCTGCTCTGTGAAGTGCCTTGGGATGTTTTATGACGCTGAAGGCACTATATCAATGTAAGTGATTTCTGTGGTTGCTTTGTTTTAGGCCTGTCAAACAAAACTATACCCTCAGACTTATTGTGAAGTATGAACTCTCCCCAGCGATGCTAAGGCGGAATGACAGAATTAGCAAGCGATTAAAATGAGCCAGTTCCATTAGCTACTGTGTTCCTACCAGGTCCCTTGGCTTTCTTCACACACTCTCTCCAATACAGAGCTTCGAGTGTCAGAACAATCAAGAATGGTGAGCCCCATTGGTCTGTACGAAGCACAAGTCTTTTTTTATTATTTGTTCAAAGGAAGTGTGTGTCACTGGGTGGGATAGCACTTATCGTCAATCCACAAGAGAAAATGCTGGAAAATCCCAGCAGGTTTGGCAGCAGCTGTAAGGAGAAAAAAGAGCAGACGTTTCGAGTCCAGATATTGCCAGACCTGCTGAGATTTTCTAGCATTTTCTCTTTTGGTTTCAGATTCCAGCATCCACAATATTTTGCTTTTTGTAAATCAATCCCCGGTTGCCCTTGAACTGAGTTCAGAGAGCATTTAAGAGTCAACCATGTTGCTGTGGCCCTGGAGTCGCATGTAGGCCAGACCGGGTAAGGACAGCAGATTTCCTTCCCTAAAGGACTTTACTGAACCAGATGGGCTTTTCCCAACAGTGGTTTCTTCATCATTAAGCTTTTAATTCTAGATTTTTATTGAAATTCAGATTTCACCATCCGGTCCGAGGTCCATGGAAATCAAGGTGCAAAAAGCACAACTTGCACAAACCAAGCTAATGTTCTGATGCTCACACAGTGTGTCCGACACACAAATCTCCACAGGAAGAGTTACGTTAAACTCAGACTTTGTCACTGGAATGAGTTTCAAAGCATCATACCTCCCTCGTCCATACTTCCAAACTCCTTCACATGAGTCAATAACAGAGATCATGACCATTTCACTGAACAGCTGCCATCTTTTCTTACCTATCAACATCCCCCGAAATATCCGGCACGCCTCTTTGTATAACATCGCGTGTGGCTGATATGTCAGGGATGCGGTTCACGCTGCGAGTGTACAGGTTCAGGCCTCCATCCGTCATGTATCTGAGGAAAGTAGAAATGATTAGGAACGTTCTCACTGCTCCAAAATTCTCCAAATCACCAATAACACCAACTCAAAAAACCAATTCATCAAATTGCAGAATAGTCCAGCACAGGAAGAGGCCACTCAGCCCATCAAGTCTGGTCTGAACTTCTCCCACAAACTGGTGAACACTGATTATCCTGGAAAGTTGGGCTGAATATGAGTCTAGACGCAGGAGTCAGGGAACTAATGGAGAAACTCAGTATGACAGTTTTGTAATATTGTCCAGACACTGGCTGTCACAGGAATTAGAACATAGAACATAGAACATTACAGCACAGAACAGGCCCTTCGGCCTTCGATGTTGCGCCGACCAATATAAAAAGCAATGGCCCTCCAAACTAAACCATTCCCTTCTCTTCCATATACTTATCAATTAACCTCTTAAACGCCACCAAACTTGGCGCATCTACAACAGCTGCAGGCAGGGCATTCCACTCCCTAATCACTCTTTGAGTAAAGAACCTTCCTCTGATATCCGTCCTATACCTCATACCCCTTAATTTAAAGCTGTGTCCCCTCGTGCTAGCTTTCTCCATCCTAGGAAAAAGCTATCACTGTCCACCCTATCTAAACCTCTAATCATCTTATATGTTTCGATTAGGTCCCCTCTTAGCCGCCTCCTTTCTAACGAATACAACCTCAAATCCCTCACCCTCTCCTCATAAGACCTGCCCTCCATACCAGGCAACATCCTGGTAAACCTCCTCTGTACCCTCTCCAATGCCTCCACATCTTTCTTATAATGTGGGGACCAGAACTGCACACAAGACTCCAAGTGCGGCCGCACTAGAGTTTTGTACAGTTGCAACATGACGTTGCGGCTCCGAAATTCAATCCCTCTACCAATAAAAGCCAAGACTCCATATGCCTTCCTAACAACCTTCTCGACCTGACTGCCTAATTTCAGGGATCTATGCACATACACACCAAGATCCCTCTGTTCATCTAGACTACTAAGAATCCTACCATTTGCCCTATACTCTACACATTTATTATTTCTGCCATATTGCATTACCTCCCACTTTTCCACATTAAACTCCATTTGCCACCTCTCGGCCCAGCTCTGCAACTTGTCCAAGTCACTCTGTAAACTAAAACACCCCTCTTCACTATCTACCACTCCCCCAACTTTAGTATCATCTGCAAATTTACTGATCCATCCCTCAATACCCTCATCCAGATCATTTATAAAAATTACAAACAGCAGGGGCCCCCAAAACAGACCCCTGAGGTACACCACTTGTCACCGAACTCCACGATGAATATCTCCCATCAACCACCACCCTCTGTCTTCTATCTGCTAGCCAATTCCTAACCCATTAGCTAAATCACCCTCTATCCCATACATCTGCATTTTCTGCAGAAGTCTTCCATGGGCCACCTTATCAAACGCCTTACTAAAGTCCATATAGACCACATCAACCGCCTTACCCCCATCCACCTCTTTAGTCACTTTTTCAAAAAACTCAATGAGGTTAGTAAGGCACGACCTACCCTTCACAAAACCATGCTGTCTATTTCCAATCAATTCATTACTCTCTAAATAAGTATAAATCCTATCCCTAATTATTCTCTCCAATACTTTGCCCACCACAGAAGTAAGACTCACTGGCCTATAATTCCCTGGAAGGTCTCTCTTCCCCTTCTTGAACAAAAATTAGGAACCCATTCAGACAGGCAGCCAATCAAACCAATTAAATCGCCAATCGAGAGCAATTTAGAATGTTGTATACAATTCTGGTCGCCGCACTGCCAGAAGGACGTGGAGGCTTTGGAGAGGGTACAGAAAATGTTTTCCAGGATGTTCCTGTTGAGGTTTTTCAGCATTTTCTCTTGGTTTATCAGGATGTTGCCTGGTATGGAAGAACATTAGCTATGAGGAGAAGTTGGATAAACTCAGTTTGTTCTCACTGGAATGACAGAGTTTGAGGGGTGACCTGATAGAGGTTTACAGGATTATGAGGGGCATGGACAGAATGGATAGTCAGATGCTCTTTCCTTGGATAGAAAAGTCAAGTACTAGGGGACACAGGTTTAAGGTGCGTAGGGAAAAGTTTAATGTCCCCACATTATAAGAAAGATGTGGAGGCATTGGAGAGGGTACAGAGGAGATTTACCAGGATGTTGCCTGGTATGGAGGGCAGGTCCTATGAAGAGAGGTTGAAGGATTTGAGGTTGTTTTCGTTAGAAAGGAGGCGGCTAAGAGGGGATCTTATTGAAGCATATAAGATGATTAGAGGTTTAGATAGGGTGGACAGTGATAGCCTTTTTCCTAGGATGGAGAAAGCTAGCACGAGGGGACACAGCTTTAAATTAAGGGTATGAGTTATAGGACGGATATCAGAGGTAGGTTCTTTACTCAAAGAGTGATTAGGGAGTGGAATGCCCTGCCTGCAGCTGTTGTAGATGCACCAAGTTTGGTGGCGTTTAAGAGGTTAACTGATAAGTATATGGAAGAGAAGGGAATGGTTTAGTTTGGAGGGGCATTGCTTTTTATTTTGGTTGGCACAACATCGAAGGCCGAAGGGCCTGTTCTGTGCTGTAATGTTCTATGTTCTATGTTCTATGTTCTATGTTTAGAGGAAATATACGAGGCTTATTTTTTACACAGAGGATGGTGAGTGTCTGGAACACGCTGCCCAGGGAGGTTGTGGGAGCAGGTATGATCGTGACATTAAGGGGCAACTAGCCACAAACATGAATAGGATGGGAATGGAAGGATACAGACTCCATAAGTGCACACGGTTTTAGTTTAGACAGGCATCACCATCAGCACAGGTTTGAAGGGCCAGAGGGCCTCTTCCTCTGCTGTACTGGTGTTTGTTCTTTGTTGTATCTCCCCAGTGCAGCATCGCATGGGCCTCTCGCTCCATCAGCATTGGCTCAAAGGAAGCCCAGAATATTGGACATCTCAAAAATAGTCAGTAAAAGCATTGATATAGAACATAGAACGTAGAACGTTACAGCGCAGTACAGGTCCTTCGGCCCTCGATGTTGTGCCGACCAATGTAACCAATTTTCTGACCCTCTATTCCAATGCTATTCCAATGCCTATCCACTGACCATCTGAACGCCCTTAAACTTGACGAATCCACAACTGCTGCAGGCAGGGCATTCCATGCCCTTACTACCCTCTGAGTAAAGAATCCATCTCTAGCATCTGTCCTATAACTACCACCCTAAACTATAAACTATAACAGATATAGAAGGGAAAATAAATTTAAAAAAAGCACTAAAACAACCTGCTGTTGGTGCAGTCACAGCATTGAAAAGAGGGTGAAAAAGATTCAACAGTGTGCGGGGAAACCCCAATATTGAAGGTAAGGAGTTACTCAATGGTTAAGCAGCCCTGATGGTTTCACATTTCTTTGGCAATGTTCCTTTAAATCCAAACAGCAACTGAACAGTGTTCCAGGAAATAATAAATGAGCAGAAGAAACTGCAGGTCACCCTCCTTCCTCTGAGAATCATTGCTTTAATCGACCAATGTAACTGTTTGAGCCAGAAACTTTAACTCTTTCACTGCCACACATCACCTCTTGGCTTTGAACAAATTGCTTTTGGCAGTAAATTTAAAACCATGATGTGGAGAATTATTCATGTAAATTGAGTTTGTGTCTTTATATGCCCTGTCTGTGAACAGAACTCCCACTCAGTTGACAAAGGAGCAGTGTTCCGAAAGTTAGTGGCGTTTGCTACCAAATAAATCTGTTGGATTTTAACCTGGTGTTGTGAGACTTCTTACTGAGTAAAATTAAAACCAGACTGAGATCAGGATTGGTGTCCGTGAGTAATGAACCGAATCAAAGAATCACACAGCGAGAAGGAGGCCCAGCCAGCTCTGCCTCCACATGTCCAGCTGCCTGCTCTGAGATAGACTCTCTGATTAATTCAATTCCCATCTCTCTGTGGGGTACCCTGCCAACGTGACACAGAAAACGGTGCAGGGGAGAGGTTTGAGACAATCAGCCACGCACAAAGCAAGGCACGAGTCCAAATGCTCCTTTAGAAATCTTTTCAGGAGAGATGAAGGGGGAGAAAGAACAAACACACATCCTCAGGATTTCTCAATGCGTTTTACTGATGCAGCAACCAACTTTTACACAGCAAGATCTCATTAAGAGGAATAATATCATAGTCCACGCAATCTGTTATAGTGGCTTTGTATGAGGGGGAAATAGTGACATGGTGGGAGAGGGGGTTCTTTGACACCCACTTAAGACATCATCATCTCACTAACACACTGTTTCCTCAACATGAAGAGGGACTCCAGTAAGACCAGCTCATTGTGAATTTACTGCCTGTAACCCACCTGCTGCGGTTGTTCAGAAGCTCGCATTTTCCCTGAGTTTTTGTTTAAGTGTTTTGCTGCTTTATGTTACTGACATATTGAGCTTCACAGGTTTGCGAACATCAAGGGGTGCTCACCTGTTGAAGGGGCACTGCTCCGAAAGCTCGTGATTCCAAATAAACCTATTGGACTTTAGCCTGGTGTTGTGAGATTTCTTACCATAAAGGAACTGATTTGTGTCTGACCTGCACAGAGATTTTCAGGTTCGACCACCCAATTTACTGGAAATGCTGGCAGTTAGGCTGAAATCGGCTGGAGCCTTATTATAATATTAAAGTAAATGGTTTTATTAATGACAGGCAGCATGGTTTTGTATGAGGGTGGTCATGTCTCACTAATCTGATTGAGTTTTTTGAGGAGGTGATAAAAATGATTGATGAGGGAAGAGCCTTGGATGTTGTCTACATGGACTTTAGAAAGGTATTTGAAATATCCCTCATGGCAGGCAGATGCAAAAAGTTAATCACACGGGATCAGCGGTGAACTAGCTAGATGGATTCAGAACTGGCTTGGCCATAGGACTCAGTAAGAATCTGGCAACACCAATTTTAAATCCAACCGATTTATTTGATAGTAAATTTGCGAGCTTTCGACCTTTTTGTCTTCGTGTGCTATTGCAGACCAGAACACTACATTTGCCTGATGAAGACGAAAAGGTCGAAATCTTGCAGATTTACTATCAAATAAATCGGTTGGATTTAAAATTGGTGTTGCTAGATTCTTACTGAGTTCTTACTACCCCAGTCCAACGCCGGCATCTCTACATCATGGCCATAGAAGACACAGAGTACCGGTGAAAGGGTGTTATTCCGAATGGAGATCTGTAGCTAGTGGTGTTCCACAGGGATCAGTGCTGGGATCTCTGTTGCTTGTAATATATATCAATGACTTAGAAAAAATGTAGCTGGTCTGATTAGCAAGTCCGCAGATGATACTAAGATTGCTGGAGTTGCGGATTGTGATGCAGATTGTCAGAGAATACAGCAGGATAGAGACAGGCTGTAAAATTGGATGGAGAAATGGCAGGTGGAATTTAATCCAGACAAATGTGAGGAGATGCATTTTGGTAAACCCAATTCGGGTAGGAGCTATAAAATAAATGGCAGAACCATCAGGAGCAAAGACACACAGAAAGATCTGGGAGTAAAGGTCTACAGATCCTTAAAAATTGCAGCCCAGGTGGAAAAGATGGTGAAGAAAGAACATTGGCATGCTTGTCTTCTTCGGACAAGGCATCGAGTATAAACATTAACAAATTATGTTACAGTCATATAAAATGTTGGTTAGGCCTTATTTGAAAAAAACTGTGTCTAATTCTGGTCACCACACTACTAGAAGGAAGTGGAGGCTTTGGAGAGAGTGCAGAAAAGATTTACCCAGGATGTCGCCTGGTATGGAGAGAATTAGCCATGAGGAGAGGTTGAATAAATTGGGATGAACCAGCATTCAGAACAGCTTTCTCCAAGAAAAGTGACCGGCCCAGATGGGGTACCCAGATCAACACTCAGATCCTGTGCGGATCAGCTGGCAGGGGTATTCACAGACATCTTCAACCTCTCTTTACAACTATCTGAGGTCCCTATCTGCATCCAAAGAAGTACCAAAGAAAAACCAAGCAGCGTGCTTTAATGACTATTGTCCGATGGTTCTGGCATCCATTATTATGAAGTGTTCGAAAGACTGGTCATGGTATGAATCAATTCCAGCCTCCCGGACTACCTGGATCCAGTACAGTTCACCTACAGCCACAACAGAGACACCATCTCTCTGGCTTTGCATTCAACCCTAGAAAACCTGGATAACAAAGACATCTATATCAGGCTCCTATTTATTGACGATAGTTCAGCCTTCAACTCTATTATTCCTAAGAAACTCTTCTCCAAACTCCATGGCCTGGGTCTCAGCTCCACCCTCTGTAACTGGATTCTGAGCTTCTTAACCCACAGACTACAATCAGTAAGGATAGGCAATAACACCTCCTCCACAATCATCCTCAACACCGTGCACTCTATTATACTCCTTATACACTCACGACTGTGAAGCCAAATTCCCCTCCAGCTCGATTCTCAAGTTTGCTGATTACACCACCGTAATGGGTCGGATCTCAAACAATGACGAGACAGAGAACAGGAATGAGATAGGGAATCTGGTCAACGGGTGCAGCAACAATAATCTCTCCCTCAATGTCAAAAAAACAAATGAGATTTAGGAAGCGTAGAAGAGAGCATGCCTTTGTCTATCTCAATGGGGACAAAGTAGAAAGAGTCAAGACTTTCAAGTTTTTAGGTGTCCAGATCACCAATAACTTGTCCTGGTCCCCCATGCCAACACTATAATCACAAAAGCCCACCAACGCTTCTACTTTCTCAGAAAATTAAGGAAATTTGGCATGTCAGCTACGACTCTCACCAACATTTACAGATGCACCATAGAAAATATTCTTTCTGGTTGTATCACAGCTTGGTAAGACTTCTGCTCTGCCCAAGAAACTACAAAAGGTCATGTATGTAGCCCAATCTATCACTCAAATCAGCCTCCAATCCATTGACTCTGTCTACACTTCCCACTACTGCCTTGTTAAAGCAGTCAGCATAATTAAGGACCCCACTCTATCCGGACATTTTCTCTTCCACCTTCTTCTGATGGGAAAAAGATATTAAAATCTGATACAAAAGATGGTATAAAGATATGTAGAAGGACAGATAGTATTGAGAAAGCCGGGGGGGGGTGGGGGGGGGTGCGCTGCAGAGAGACTTGGACAGATTAGGAGAGTGGGTAAAGAAGAAATACAATGTGGAAAAGTGTGAGCTAATGCACATTGGAAGGAAGAATAGAACATAGAACATAGAACATTACAGCGCAGTACAGGCCCTTCGGCCCTCGATGTTGCACCGACCAATGTAACCAATTTTATGACCCTCTATCCTAAACTATTCCAATGCTATCCATATGCCTATCCACTGACCATTTGAACGCCATTAAACTTGGCGAGTCCACAACTGCTGCAGGCAGGGCATTCCACGCCCTTACTACCCTCTGAGTAAAGAACCCACCTCTAGCATCTGTCCTATAACTACCACCCCTTAATTTAAAGCTATGTCCCCTCGTGTTATCCATCTCCATCCGAGGAAAAAGGCTCTCACTACCCACCCTATCTAACCCTCTGATCATCTTATATGTCTCAATTAAGTCACCTCTTAGCCTTCTTCTCTCTAATGAAAATAACTTCAAGTCCCTTATCCTTTCCTCATAAGACCTACCCATCATACCAGGCAACATCCTTTCCAATGTCTCCACATCTTCCTTATAATGTGGCGACCAGAACTGTACACAATACTCCAAGTGCGGCCGCACTAGAGTTTTATACAGTTGCAACATAACATCTTGGCTCCAAAATTCAATCCCTCTACCAATAAATGCTAACACACTATGTGCCTTCTTAACAACCTTATCAACTTGAGCACCAACTTTCAGGGATCTATGCACCTGTACACCGAGATCTCTCTGCTCATCTACACTACTAAGAGTCCTACCATTAGCCCTATATTCTGTACTCCTGTTACTCTTACCTAAGTGAATCACCTCACACTTTTCCACATTAAACTCCATTTGCCACTTCTCGGCCCAGCTCTGCAGCTTATCTATGTCCCTCTGCAAACTGTAACATCCATCCTCACTGTCTACAACTCCTCCGACTTTGGTGTCATCAGTAAATTTACTAATCCAACCCTCTACACCTTCATCCAGGTCATTTATAAAAATGATAAACAGCAGTGGCCCCAAAACAGATCCCTGAGTACACCACTTGTAACTAAACTCCAGGTTGAATATATCCCATCAACCACCACCCTCTAAATGGAGATACAGACTATTTTTTAAATGGGAAATATTCTAAAATTAGGAAATCAGAAACACAAAGGGACTTGGCAGTCAGTGTTCAAGATTCTCTTAAGGTTAATGTGCAGGTTCTGTAAGCAGTTAGGAAGGCAAATGAAATGTTAGTATCCATGTCGAGAAGGCTAGAATACAAGAGCAGGGATGGACTTCTGAGGCTGTAGAAGGCTCTGGTCAGACCCCATGTGGAGTAGTGCGAGAAGTTTTAGGTTCCGTCTTTAAGGAAGGATGTGCCGGCCTTGGAAAGGGTCCAGAGGAGGTTCACAAGAATGATCCCTGAAATGAAGAGCTTGTTATATGAGGAACAGTTAAGGACTCTTTGTCTGTACTTGTTGGAGTTTAGAAGGATGAAGGGAGGACATTATTGAAACTTACAGGATACTGCAATCCCTGGATAGAGTGGATGCGGACAAAAACTAGAACCAGAGGGCACAACCTCAGATGAAAGAGGCAATCTTTAAAACAGAGATGAGGAGGAATTTCTTCAGCCACAACTGAAGGCTGTGGAAGCCAGGTCATTAAGTGTTTTTAAGATAGAGATAGACAGGTTCTTGATTAATAAGGGGATTAGGGGTTATAGGGAAGAGGTGGGAGAATGGGGATGAAAATAAAATCTGCCATGATTGAATGGTGGAACAGACTCAATGGGCTGAATGGCCTAATTCTGCTCCCATGTCTTAAGGTCTTATGGTCCAATACGTCACATACCAACTGACTCAAGAACAGCTACTTCCTGCTGCCATCAAACCTTTGAATGGACCTACTTTGCATTAAGTTGATCTTCCTCTACACCCTAGCTATAACTGTAACACTACATTCTGCACTCTCTCGTTTCCTTCTCTATAAATGGTATGCTTTGTGCAGCATGCAAGAAACAATGTCCTTCACTGTATAGTAATACAAGATTGTTCTCCCTGGAAAGACAGAGGCTGAGAGGTAACCTAATAGAAGTTTATAAAATTATGAGAGGTGTGGATAGGGTGAATATTTAGAAGCTTTTTCTCTGGGCAGGAATGACAATTACAAACGGGCCAGGTTCTAGATAAGGTAGGGAAGGTTCAGTGGAGATGTAGGGGGGAAGTTTTTTACACAGAGAGTGGTGGGGGCCTGGAATGCACTGTCAAGTGAGGTGGTTGAGGGTAACATTTAAGACTTATTTGGATAGATGTGGAATAGACAGGGAATAGAGGGATATAAGTGGCTGGTCTAAATAATACAATGTGGTCACACAGGCTTGGAGGGCCGAAGGGCCTGTTCCTGTGCTGTTCTTTGTAAACCAGGATTAAGTGCTGCATTTAGCAATCTGATTCAATAACTAGTGAAATGTAACTGATGTTATCATGTATAAAATAGCCAGTTTGCACACAACAAATTCTATAATAGTGAGCGGATAATCTCTAATTTAGTTATGTTAAGGAATAAGCATTGCCCAGGGCCCCAGGGGCATTCCCTATTGGGACAGTAATGTCTAGTTGAGAGGGCAGATCCGAAAAATAGTAACTCTGACAGTGCAGCACTTCCTCATTACTGCACAGGAAATCAACCAATGTTTGACTTCAATTGTGTTAAGATAATTCACTGCCACTATTGGACTCTTCATTCCAACACTGAGGCCACCCACACACCGTGCTTAGGATTCTTTCTCTGCAGCCTTGTATTTGATCAGGTGGGATGGAGTAACAACACAAAGGCTTCCTTTTACATGAAGCTTAACCACAGATTTACAAAATCCAATCCAAGGCTATAATTCTCCCAAACTACCCATCCCTGTTATTCTGTAACATTCCTGATCCAAATACAACAATTTTAAATATAAAAACCAAGGACAAAGGTCACCTAGAAACCCTGTCCTCAAACAACCAAACACAGTGAAAGTGGTCTAGCCAAGTTCAGTGCTGACCCAGGATGAGTATACAGTAGCAACACGAGACAAGATTAAACTAACATTTCACCCTCTGTCAATAAATTAAGACTTGTATTTCAATTCCACCTTTCACAATCCCTTGACATCCCTAAACTCTTTGTGCTGAGCTTGTTGTAATGAAAACACGGCCATAATTTATTTTTATTCATTTATGGGTGTGGGTGTCACAGGCTAAACTGACACTTATTGCTTATTCCTTGTTACGTTTTTCCCTGCAACTGATTCCCCCAATCCCTGATTCCACCAACAGCCCACCAATGCCTCTACTTTCTCAGAAAACTAAGGAAATTTGGCATGTCAGCTACGACTCTCACCAACTTTTATAGATGCCCCATAGAAAGCATTCTTTCTGGTTGTATCACAGTTTGGTATGGGCTCCTGCTCTGCCCAAAATGGCAAGGAACTACAAAAGGTCATGAGTGTTGCCCAATCCATCACTCAAACTAGCCTCCCATCCATTAACTCTGTGTACACTTCCTACTGCCTTGGCAAAGCAGTCAGTATAATTAAGGACACCAGACATTGTCTTTTCCAACTTCTTCCATCAGGAGAAAGATACAAAAGTCTGATATCACATACCAACTGACTCAAGAACAGCTTCTTCCCTGTTGCTGTCAGACTTTTGAATGAACTTACTTTGTATTACATTAATCTTTCTCTACATCCTAGCTATGGCTGTAACACTAAATTCTTCATTGTCTCCTTTTCTTTTCTATGAATGGTATGCTTTGTCTGTATAGTTTGCACGAAACAATACTTTCCACTGTATATTAATACATGTGACAATAATAAATCAAATCAAATCTCGACTAGTCGATCTCCTGAGCACTCTCTTTCAAAAACTGTCCTCATTTTCAATGCCACAATGAAATAAAACTAAAAAAAAATTATGAAGGGGTTAAGTTTTATTTAAATAACATATCAGCAATGAAATAATCGTCGTAACTCTCCTCGGTCTTACCTGCTGAGTAACATTGTTGTACCTGAACTGTTCATGTTCACACTACACAAGTGGGCTGCTTGAAGAGTGGGAACGTGTTCGGAATGTTCTGATGGGATCTCTGGGAATTATCATGTCCACATAGTGAGATTCCCACTGAGTGAGGGAGCATGCTGTTAGCCAGCTGTGTGGAGCTGGCTGAACTGGGAACTCACCCTGCTACAGGTCAGAGAATCTCCATCCTAGTACCACTCGACACAGGTGGGGCTCAGTTAATAACTCTCTCACTACAGAGGCAGAGTGGTGAGTTCCAGCCCCGTTCCAAGAATATATACCAACCTGAGATTCAGAGTACATTGCTGTCAGTTATTCTGTCAGTGATGATTCTTTCAGATAAGGTGTTAAACTGAAACCCTGTCTATCATCTCAAGTGTATGTCCCGCAGTAACTATTCTGAGGTAGAGCAGAAAAATTCTTCTTGATATCTTGGTCAATATTTATCTCTTAACCAACACGGTGGCATAGCGGTTAGCACTGCTGCCTTACAACACCAGCGACCCGGGTTCAATTTCCGTGTCACTGTCTGTGCGAGTTTGCACATTCTCCCAATGTCTGCATGGGTTTCATCCAGGTGCTTCAGTCTCCTCCCACGTTCTGGAAAACATGCTGGTTAGGTGCATTGACCCGAACAGGTATCAAAGTGTGACGACTAGGGGAATTTCACAGCAACATTGCAGTGTTAGTGTAAGCCTTACTTGTGCCTAATAAATAAACATTAACATCACTGAACCAGATTGTCTGGCACTATTATCACAGTGCTCTGTATGGGATCTTGCTGTGCACAAACTGGCTGCTGCCTTTCCAGCAGTGAATGAGTGACAGCACTGCAAAATTACAGATTACTGGCCAAGTTTCACTGCAATAGTGAGTCCAATTCCAGGCACCACACTCTGGAAAGGGCATCAAGCTGTGGAGAGGATGCAAAGGTGGTTTACTCAGATAACTGGTGAAACTGAGATTGTTCTCCACTGAACTGACGTGGGAAACACAGGAGAGGTTTGAAAATTCTGACAGACAGAGCAAAGACAGATATACTGATTCCCCGGGAAATTGGGCCAATAACCAAGGGTTATACATTTAAAAACGAGAGAGAAACAGGGGTGATTTTTTTTTCTTGTTAAAGTCTGGAATAGTGATGGTGTCAGAGAGAGTTAAAAAGAATTCTGATCACTATTGACAGGGTTATGGGGAAGAAGCCAGAGAGTCAGACTAGGGATTGTTCTGAAGGATTAGCAAAGTCTGAATGTTCTCCTGCTCTGTAAGATTCTACGATACATCTTTAGCTTAAGTGCTTTGGAATGTCTGACAGTGATGGAAAGTACTCTATATAAATGCATTTTTAAATGGTACTTCACTCTGCACTCACATGCCCCTAGCCCAAACCCTGCTAAATGTTGCCTCCCTGCTGCTAGGTATAAATTGCAGAGTGCAGAGAGTTTAGAGTTGCCATGGTAACGAGGAAGGTGTAGGCTCAGGTTGGCACAGGGAATAACAATGATCTCACCAACCTCTGCTATTGTTATCTCTTCATTCTGCGTGAAGGAGCAGCTGTAAGCAGGCAGGTGATTGACCAGACTGTCAGCTCAGTTTGAGGGATCAGGAACAATCTTAAAAGTAGAACGAGAACTGTTTGGGAAGAAGGGTGAAAATGTGGAAATCCCTTTCTAAAAAGGATGTGATTACTGAAGACAATTGGAACTTTCAGGACAGACCAATGGAGATTTGTTGTTTTACTTCATTCCTGAGACGTGGGTCATAAAGTCATGGGCCAGGATTTTCCCAGCCTGCTCGCCACGGGAATCGGAGCGAGTGGGGGCGGACCATCGGATGGGATTGCAGGGTTTCAGGATAAGGAGGCCCTAAATTTCTGCCCATAGAGTCATACAGCTCAGAAAAGGTCATTCAGCCCATCAAGTCTGCACTCGATACCACTAACTACCACTAAATAACACTAATTCCATTTTCCAGCACTTGTTCCAGATCCTTGTGTTACTGGCTGGGCCAGCACTTGTTGGACGTTAGTTGGATCCTACTGTGCTTACCCCAGTCCGACATCTGTATCTTCACATCAGGGCATTAGTGAACCAGATGGGTTTTTCTGACAATCGACAATAGTTTCATGGTCATCAGTAGATTTTTAATTCCAGATTTTTTTTTATTTGAATTCAAATTCCACCATCTGCGATGTTAGGATTGGAACCCGGGTCTCTAGAACATTAACTGAGTTTCTGGGTTAACAGTCTAGTTATAATACTATTAGGGCCATTCCTCACCATGTAGGCCAGATCAGGTAAAGACTGCAGATTTCCTTCCCTAAAGGACGCTAATGAACCATTTGGATTATCAGCTGTCCTGGTCACCGTTCCCGAGACTCCAGCTTTGTAAACCAAATTTAAATTCCACTCGCTGCTGTTGTGATATTGGACATACCTCAGTGACATGTACCTTTAAAAAACTGCACATTGACATCACTGAGCTTAAGGCTAAAGGTTTAAAGGAATAGTCTCAATGTTAGATATTCATCAGTGACCCCGAATATAGATGATCACTGCTGTCTGTCACCCTCTATCAGTCAAGCTTCTTGTATATTTCCTGACTTAGACACATAGTCATCAGGCTGTGTAAGTTAGGAGCATGGCGAGACTGAGGCCTGTACAGAGATGTATAGAGTTGCTGTGAGTAATAAAATTTCACAACACCGTCTTCATCCAGATCCCTCATCATTCTCAATATCTGCCTAAGCATCGAGACAGCTGCTTTGAGAGTCTACACTGCGACCCTCAGCAGCACACTCTGAAAGAATGCGATTGCTGACAGGGTGGGATTTGAACTTTCTTCCCCAAAGCCTGGGCTGAGATACACGGCTCCCAGTCCAGTGGCACTGGGTTGGATCTTCACCCTTGAGGAGGGTAATGGGAGTCGGGAAGATTCCTGCCTCAGCCCATCCGCCCTTGGGGGAGAATCCCGGGGAGGACAGGGTTTTCATTTTGGCAAGTGACATGGGAGGAGAAGTGTGGACTGCAATCGGCCCAGTCAATCAGGGTTCAGAGACAGTGTCCCATTGCTGAGTGTCCAGGCAGGCTGTTTAAAAGACCCTGAGGGACTTCACAGTTATCATAAAAAAGTAATGATCTCTCGCCCATACTCCACACATCCCACATACTCCCCACGTCCCATCCATGTCATCTTATCCCTCCTCATCACACTCCCCCTCCCCCCCACCACCCCTCCCCAAACCCCCCACGGCTGCTCCTGATCCTGTGTTATGATGGATCTTGACTGAGGGTCCAGAAATCTGATAGAATATTGCAACACCTGAACCTTGTGGAAAAAAATTACTTGACTCACGGCTCTGAGTTCATGATTTCTGCTGTCAATTACACAGTGATTACTTACACAAGATTAAATAGTTTCAACTACTTACAGTTTCTACTATTGAAACTTTAAAGGGTCAGGAAGATTGTACTTCAGTTGGGTTGAATGTTATAGGCATCAGGGGCCATAGTTGGTAAGTGGAGTATCATGATTTGGCATGGAGGAGCATGAGAAGGACCTTCTGAACTTACCTTTCCAAAGATTTCCTCATGCAAACTATGGTTGCGCCATCTCCGCAGAACCAAGAACCGCAACTTATGTAAAGTTGACCCAACTCAGTGAGAATTGGGGTGGACTTGGACACACCCACAATGGAGTCGGTGGGGGAGGAGTGAACCAAACCAATCCCCAACATTAAAACGCCCTATTGAAAATCTGAAATCCCGGGAATACAAAGAACAAAGAAAATTACAGCACAGAAACAGACCCTTCGTCCCTCCAAGCCGGCACCCACTATGCTGCCCAACTGGACTAAAGCCTCCTACCCAACTTGGGACCCTATCCCTCTATTGCCATCCTATTCATATATTTGTCCAGATGCCCTTTAAAGCTCACTACCGTATCCTCTTCCACTATATTCCCCGGCAGTGAGTTCCAGGCACTCACCGCCCACTGTGTAAAAAACCTTAGCATTCACATCTTAAACCTATGCTCCTGAGTAATTGACTCTTCCACCCGGGAAAAAGCTTCTGACTATCCACTCTGTCCATGCCTCTCATAATCTTGGAGACTTCTATCAGGTTGCTCCTCAACCTCCATCGCTACAGTGAGAATAAACCAAGTTTCTCCAACCTCTCCTCATAGTTAATGCCCTCCATACCGGGGCAACATCCTAGTAAATCTCTTCTGTACCGTCTCCAAAACCTCCACATCTTCTAGCAGTGTGGCAACCAGAATTGAACACTATATTCCAAGTGCGGCCTCACTAAGGTTCTATAAAGCTGCAATTTTTAAACTCAATACCCCAGTCGATGAAGGCAAGCATGCCATATGCCTTCTTGATTATCTTCTCTGCCTACATTGCCACTTTCAGTGACCTGTGTACACCTAGATCCCTCTGCCTATCAAAACTCTTAAGGGTTCTGCCATTTACTGTATATTTCCTATCTGTATTGGACCTTCCAAAATGCATTATCTGACATTTGTCCGGATTAAATTCCATCTGTCATCTTTCCGCAAAAGTCTCCAACCAATCTATTTCCTGCTGTATATTCTGATGGTCCTCATCACTATCCGCAAATCCACCATCCTTTATGTCGTCCGCAAACTTACTAATCAATCCAGTTACATTTTCCTCCAAATCATTTATATATTTTACAAACAGCAAAGGTCCCAGCACTGATCCCTGAGGAACACCACTTGTCACAGCCCTCCATTCAGAAACACACCCCTCCACTGCTACCCTCTGTCTTCTTTGACCAAGCCAGTTTTGTATCCACCTTGCCAGCTCACCTCTGATCCCATGCAACTTCACCTTCTGCACCAGTCACCTTCACCATGAGGGACCTTGTCAAAGGCCTTACTGAAGTCCATGTAGACAACATCCACTGCCTTACCCTCATCAATCATCTTCGTCACTTCTTCAAAAAACTTAACCAAGTTCGTGAGACACAACCTCTCTTTCACAAAACCATGTTGCCTCTCACTAATACATCCACTTATTTCCAAGTTGAAGTAAATCCTGTCTCATAGGATTTTCTCCAATAATTTTCCTACTGCTCACATAAGATTCACCAGCCTGTAATTACCTGGATTATTCTTACTACCCTTTTTAAACAAAGTAACAACATTGGCTATTCTCCAATCCTCTGGGACCTCCCCTTTAAGAAGTCTCACTACACAGTTTAAGCCCAACCAGTTTATTTGGACTTAAACCTAGTGTTGTGAGATTTATTACTGTGTTTACCCCAGTCCAACACCAGCAAGTTTACATCATGACCTCTCTCAAGGTCCCAGTAATTTCCTCCCTTGCCTCTCTCAATATTCTAGGTTATATCCCATCAGGCCCTGGGGACTTGTCTACTTTAATGTTTCCCAATACCTCCTCCTTTTTGAGCTCAACATTATGCAAACTATCTACACAACCTTTCTCAGACTCATCATCCACCAAGTACCTTCTCTTTGGTGGATATATAACCGTAACATAATTTGCAGCATTTATACACAATGCCCCAGCCAATGGGGGTGGAAATGCTGAAATGAGATCCTGGTCACTCCTTCATGAAGTCTCCATGAATATCCAGCCTATTCCCACTTAATTACTGTCTCCTGCATTGTTGGGTATGACGGGAGAAAAGGTGGGTAAGGAGAAGGACAGATCAGCATAATACAGCTGAATAGTACAGCAGGGACTCGAGAGGCTGAATGGCATCCCTCCTGTTCCTAACATCAAACAGTGACAAAATTAGTATGAAAATTATGTCAGATAGATAATACCTGTGATTGAAATTATGTTAATAATGAAACTGTTGGATTATTTAATTGACATGGGCTTTTAAAAGTGCTTACATTTAAAAGTTTCTGAGGCGATTAAATATGGATACAATTATTATATCCTTAATACAAGGGAAATCTCTTACTAATCCCTTTGATTTACAAAGTATTTCTGACAGACACATGTAGTCCATTGAAATAACCAGTGTACAAAACATGTTCCATCAATTTTAAGTTGGTTTAGTTTGTTATAAACAAAATCGATTCACATTTTATATTAATGGTTTAGATGATAATATAGGAGGCATGGTTAGTAAATTTTCAGATGACACTAAGATTGGTGGCATAATGGACAGTAAAGAAAGTTATCTCCAATTGCAACTGGAGCTTGATCAATTGGGCCAGTGGGCTGACGAATGGTAGATGGAGTTTAATTTAGACAAATGTGAGGTGATGTATTTTGGTAGATTGAACCAGGGCAGGACTTACTCAGTTAATGATAGGGCACTGGAGAGAGTTACAGAACAAAGAGATCTCGGGGTACAGGTTCATAGCTCCTTGAAAGTGGAGTCACAGGTGGACAGAGTGGTGAAGAAGGCATAAAGCATGTTTGGTTTCATTGGTTAGAACAATGAGTACAGGAGTTGGGACATCTTGTTGAAGTTGTACAAGACATTGGTCAGGCCACACTTGAAATACTGTGTACAGTTCTGGTCACCCTATTATAGAAAGGATATTATTAAACTAGAAAGAGTACAGAAAAGATTTACTAGGATGCTTCCAGGACTTGATGGTTTGAGTTATAAAGAGAGGCTGGATAGGCTGGGACTTTTTTCTCTGGAGTGTAGGAGGCTGAGGGGTGATCATATAGAGGTCTATAAAATAATGAGAGGCACAGATCAGCTAGATAGTCAATATCTTTTCCCAAAGGTAGGGGAGTCTAAAACTAGTGGGCATAGGTTTAAGGTGAGAGGGGAGGGATACAAAAGTGTCCAGAGGGGCAATTTTTTCCACACGAGTATGTGAGTGTCTGGAACAAGCTGCCAGAGGCTGTAATAGAGGCGGGTACAATTTTGTCTTTTAGAAAGCATTTAGACAGTTACATGGATAAGATGGATATAGAGAGATATGGGCCAAATGTGGACAATTGGGATTTGCTTAGGGGTTTTAAAAAGAAAGAGCAGTGTGGACAAGTTGCGCTGAAGGGTCTGTTTCTGTGCTATAAATCTCTATGACTCTATAACATCTCTATCTGATAGGTTCTTTATGAAAGATTTTGTTGCCATTATCTGACATACTTTCCTTCATCTATGGCCTTTTTGTAATTTTAGCTTTTTCCAAATTGGTTCCAGCTTTCATCTCCATTTCTGCAGAGCAGAGTTTCTTGTTCCAGCAGAAGGTCAGATGGCTGCTTGAGGGATGGGGAGGAAAGAGAGACAAAAAGATAGAGAGACAGAAAGATAGAGAGTGGGGGGGTCATGGGGAGAAACAGAGAGAGAGTGACAGGGGATTTAGGGAGGGAATTCTAGAGTTTAGAATACAGAAGGCTGAAGGCATGGCCACCGATAGTGTGGGGGTTAAAATCAGGAATACTCAGGAGGATAGATTTGAAGGAGTGCAGAGATCTTAGAGAGTTTGCAGATCAAAAGAGGTGACAGCGGAGAAATGAAACAATGAGGGATTTAAAAACAAGGATGAAAATGTTAAAATTGAGATGAAGTGAAAGATGGTTTTGGATCAGGTGATAATTGAGGAATATAAATGATTTGTTATAAATGATATAATTGTTATGCACTAATTTAAAATTCAAATCATTCAAACAGGTTTTCATCGCGAATGGAGCTGTCAAATTGCTGATAACTCCACAGAATAATCTTTCCAAATTCAGAAAATGTTTTAATTTCCAAACAGTCAGCATCTATTCATTTCCTGATTGAATTCCAGATTAACTTTGAGCAGAGTTTCTCATTCCAGCAGGAGAATCGAGCAGACAAGATTGGACTTGTTCTCAGTTTGACCTAATCTTGCTATTTCTGTGGACGTTGGTCATTAACCCAGTGCTCACTGCCTGGACTGTGTGATTCTCTGTGCTCCTTCTGGAGACTGAGCGCTGAATTATCTCTTCCCTCTCTCACTGCCACTCCCCTTGCTGCACTCCCATAGCAAGAGACACCAACCACTTCACAAAGGCTCACATTTGACCCTCTCTCGGTCAAGTGGCTGTAATTCCCAGCTGTTCAAATTCCCTTCCGTCATAGTGCTAGGGCGTGACATGGTTAAAGGAATTTTAAATGGGTGGCACGGTAGCACAGTGGTTAGCACTGCTGCTTCACAGCTCCAGGATCCTGGGTTCAATTCCCAGCTCAGTCATCATCTGTGTGGACTTTGCACATTCTCCCCATGTCTGCATGGGTTTCCTCAGGGTGCTCCAGTTTCCTCCCACAGTCCAAAGATGTTCGGGTTAGGTTGATTGGCCATGCTAAATTGCCCCTTAGTGTCAGGAGGACTAGCTAGGGTAAATGCATGGGGTTATGGGGGTAGGGGCTGGGTGGGATTGTGGTTGGTGCAGACTCAATGGGCCAAATGGCCTCTTCCTGCACTGTAGTATCAGTCCAAAGATGTGTGGGTTAAGTTGATTGACCATGCTAAGAAATTGGTCCTTAGTGTCTACGGATGCTTAGGTTGGAGGGATTAGCAGGTATAATATGTAAAGAGATGGGGGTAGGGCCTGGATGGGATTGTGTTCAGTGCAGATTCAATGGGTCGAAGGGCCTCTTTCTGCACTTAGGGTTCTATGATTCTATGGAGGAATTCTATGAAATTACCCACAGTTACCGCTGAATAACAACCTACATTGATGTAGCACCTTTATTGCAGTACAACATCCACAGGAAGCAAACCTTGTAAAAACTGCGTGTGAAATCTTCCCAGAATGTTGAATGTTTTGACAGTGTGAAAATATGAGGGTTGCACGCCAGTGAATTCTGGCACTCTGCCAGTTTCCCTGATTGCTGGGAGCTTTGCACCGGCAGTGGGGTGTGGGGCCAGAGCCTAAGTACACCGGTGAAACCAGCTTCTGAGCACCCGGGTGTCATTGCACTGCCCACGAACCTAGACTCACACCCCTTTCATTGACACATGTTGTCCCCCCACTCCCGCACACCAATATGAGTCACCAGCATTGAGGCATCAGGGATCTCCCAACCAGTCCTCTGGCTGAACCCCAATGGTCCTCCCCCCATCAGAATCCCTATTGCAAACCGCCCCACCCCCTCTCCCCCCACCATCGTGCAATGTTTCCCAACATAGCCCCATTCCATTCAGGCCTCAGCCCTACTCAGGCCCTGAGCCCTTGGCACTGCATTTTGCACACATATGGTGCCCAACCAGGCACTGTAAGGGTGCCAGGCTGGCCCTGTCCCCGACCACCCGGGGGTTTCAATGGCCCTTATTTCTCCCCTTTCCCCCCGGCATGGCCATGATACCTGGTCCCTGCCAAGGCAGAGCAGTCATGATTCCCTCCTATGTGGTATCTGGTGGGTGAGGAGGGGGGGAGCAGCTGGGAGAGTGAAAACAGCCACTCTGAGTCCGAATGGGGGTGGCATGGTGGCACAGTGATTGGCACTGCTGCCTCACAACGCCAGAAGTCCGGGTTCAATTCTGGCCTCAGGTGATTGTGGAGTCTGCACATTCTTCCCGTGTCTTCATGGGTTTCCTCCGGCAGTTCTGGTTTCCTCCCACAGGGGTGATGTGGGGTTACACTGATTGGCTATGCTAAATTAACCCTAGTGTCAGGGGGATTAGCAGGGTAAATATGTAGGATTATGGGGATAGGGCCTGAGTGGGATTGTAGTTGGTGCAGACTTGATGGGCTGAATGGCCTCTTTCTGCACTGTAGGGATTCTATGGTAATTACATTTAAATGTGATCAGTTCTATGTAAATTGTGGCTTTTCTGGGTGCAAAACCTTTCTTGCAGAGTGGGAGAATAGTGATCCGATTTGCACGAATTGGATCTTTGGCCTCGTTACCTTCCCGGCTCATCACACTGATCGACCAGCACACAGGGACACCGGCACTGGGCCGGAAGATTAAAGACTGAGGCTACAAACCAGGACCCAGAGAGAGTTAAACTGAAACTCAGTCACTGAGGGGCGGGGGGGGTGTTACTGTGTGTGACAAACACAACAGATAAACTGGAACAGATGAGGAAAATAAAAGGATAGATTAAAGGAAAAGCATGGGGATGGGGGGTGGAGGGAGGATCCAAGACGGGAATAAACAACATTAAACTAATCAGGAAAACCAAAGGATAAAATAAAAGCAGAAACAAGTGTGAAGTTGTTGGAGAATATTCCAGATGGCCTTGATTATAATCAGCATTCTCTCAGCTTTTCATTTCTACAATAGCTTGAGAAAGTCCTTCACATCAGATGAATCGGCACCATAAGAAAGTCTCTAATCTGTTCCAAGACATTGGGTCAATGAGATTAAATAATCCAAAACAGGTGTTATTGTGAGGCCACTTCTGAAGGAGTAATAACAATCTGGATGCAGTTAACAGTGTGAAGGTTTGCAGCTACGAGACAGAGCTCTCACACTGATAGGATATTCATCATAAAACCAGGAGGAATAGGAGCAAGATTAGGTGTTTATCGTCCATCCT
Organism: Sphyrna mokarran; assembly: GCA_024679065.1. Taxonomy (NCBI): domain Eukaryota; kingdom Metazoa; phylum Chordata; class Chondrichthyes; order Carcharhiniformes; family Carcharhinidae; genus Sphyrna; species Sphyrna mokarran. The sequence goes on along the minus strand of JAGIQG010000008.1, from coordinate 1,735,942 downwards.
GAACTGCTCATGGGAAGGTGATGGTGGGCCACTTTACTGATGTCTGGGTTCTGAAGGAACATATTAATGTTTATTTCCTTTTGATACTAAGTGCCGGCTATTTCATGGGACAGTTAAGAGCCTTCTGTCTGTAACTCTCCTGTTATACTAAATGATCTCTAAACACCGCAATCATTGAATGTTCTGACACTCTGGAATGTCGAATAAAGAATCAGGGGCATCTTGATGCAATTGTGTTTGTGAGGCCACAGCTGAAATATCGTGTGCATTTTTGGTCTCTTTAACTGAGGAAGGATGGTCTTGCTATAGACGGAACGCAGAGATTTACCAGGCTGATTCCTGGGATATTGGGACTGATGTATGAGGAGAAACTGAGTCGGTTAGGATTGTATTCATTGGAGTTTAGAAAAGAGGATCTCGCAGAAATGTATAAAACTCTAACAGGACTCGGCAGATGAGATGCAAGAAGGATGTTCCTAATGGAGGGGGAGTCCAGAACCAGAGGTCATAGTTTGAGGATAAGTGGTAAATCTTGGGGATTGAATTTAGGAGCCGCAGCATCATGTTGCAGCTGTACAAAACTCTAGTGCGGCCGCACTTGGAGTATTGTGTGCAGTTCTTGTCGCCACATTATAAGAAAGATGTGGAGGCATTGGAGAGGGTACAGAGGAGGTTTACCAGGATGTTGCCTGGTATGGAGGGCAGGTCCTATGAAGAGAGGTTGAAGGATTTGAGGTTGTTTTCGTTAGAAATGAGGCGGCTAAGAGGGGATCTTATTGAAGCATATAAGATGATTAGAGGTTTAGATAGGGTGGACAGTGATAGCCTTTTTCTAGGATGGAGAAAGCTAGCACGAGGGGACACAGCTTTAAATTAAGGGGTATGAGTTATAGGACGGATATCAGAGGTAGGTTCTTTACTCAAAGAGTGATTAGGGAGTGGAATGCCCTGCCTGCAGCTGTTGTAGATGCGCCAAGTTTGGTGGCGTTAAGAGGTTAATTGATAAGTATATGGAAGAGAAGGGAATGGTTTAGTTTGGAGGGGCATTGCTTTTTATTTTGGTTGGCACAACATCGAAGGCCGAAGGGCCTGTTCTGTGCTGTATTGTTCTATGTTCTATGTTCTATGTTCTATCTTTTAGGTTTGAGGTGAGGTGAGATTTCTTCACCCAGAGGATGGTGAATGTGTGGAATTCACTCCCACAGAAAGTAGTTGAAGCCAAAATGTTGTCTGATTTAAAAAAAAATAGATTTCGCTCTTGGGACTAAAGGGATCAAGGGTTACAGGGGAAAGGAGGGATCAGGATATTGAGTTGGATGATCAACCTTGATCAAAATGAATGGTGGGGCAGACTCGAAGGGCAGAATGGCCTACTCCTTATTTTCCTGTGTTTTTTGCCCTATCCCATTTGCAGCATCAAAGTTTGTAGGAATGGCCTGCTTCCCAGGAAAATTGAATGAATCATAGAATTCCTACAGCACAGAAGGAGGTTATTTGGCCCATCAAATCTACATCACCCACAATCCCACCCAGGCCTTATCCCCACAATCTCACTAATCTGTCTAACTTATGCATCCCAGGACATTGAGGGGTAATTTATCAAGCCTGATAAAGCTAACCCAGAGTCTCTTTCTGTGAACTGAACTCCAACAGCTGCTCTGTATGTGACACCTCTGAACTGTTCACCAATCAAAATAACAGCATTGTATATACAATCTCCATATTGAATTTCTGCAACCTTTTACACACTCTCTTAAAATTCCTGATACTCTTCTCTGTGGACTGACTGTCTGTCTTTCCAAATCGATTAAAGTCTGACCATGTCGTATCAGCATATCCAAAATCCATCATCTTCCTGGTAAAGTTCACCCATGAAGTTTAATTAAAAACCCAATCTCCATCAGAATCCAGCTGACACCTAACAATTTACACAGGCTTCCAGCCAGTCCTCACAACACTAATTACAATATTCAAATATACAACATGCTCCAGAAATCTCCCAACTAACACCCAGTGTCCCAGAAATCTTCCTAACCATCCTTACCTGGTCTGGCCTACGTGTGACTCCAGACCCACAGCAATTTGGTTGACTCTTCGCTGCCCTCTGAAGTGGTCCAGCAAAGCCACTCAGTTCAAGGGCAATTTAGGGTAGGCAACAAATTCTGCCCCAACCAGCAATACCCACATCCTGTGAAAAAATGATTAAAAAAGTAGAACTGGCTGAAGGAGAGATGTACAACAGACAGTGGGTGCACATCTCCCTTTGAACACCATCAGCCAAACCAGAGTCATTCACCTCTCAGTTAATGAAAGAATGAAACTGCAAATACTTGGTTTGTTTTGGAGATCTGAATTACAAACACCACAGTTCAGTCAACCACCAGGAAGAGAAACTGGGTCAGGTTGCAGTGAGGAGGATGAGTGAGGAGGGGAGGAAAAGGGAGGGGTGGAGTCAGGAGACTAGGGACAGGATAACGCAAAGAACAAAGAGAACAAAAACAAGGCTTTTAGGGATGGCACGGTGGCACTGTTACCCCACAGCACCAAGGACATGGGTTTGATTCATGGCTTGGGTCATTGTCTGTGCAAAGTCTGCTACTCTCCCTGTGTCTGCGTGGGTTTCCTCTGAGTGCTCCGGTTTCCTCCCACAGTCCAAACATGTACGGGTTAGGTGGATTAGCCGTGCTAAATGCCCCTTAGTGTCAGGGGGACTAGTTGGGTTAAATGCACAAGGTTATTAGAATAGGGCCTGGGTGGGATTGTGTTCGGTGAAAATTCAAAGGATTGAATAACCTCCTTCTGCCCAGTAGGGATTCTACGATTCAGCCACCACGCCTTTGTCTACACATTTCAAAATAAATTGAAAACAAACCAAGTTTGTCCAATCTCTCCTCAAAGATAATACCCTCCAAACCAGGTAACATCCTGGCAAACCTTTTCAGTGCCCTCTCCAAAGTGTGGGTAATGGTTAGTGGGCGAGGGTGCCTCTATTTGGTTTACTTGACCCCCAGAGAGGATCCCTCATACCTTAACCAAAGCTGTGAAGCTGTTAGGTGAGACATAGGTCTCCACCCATCATGGGCAAGATCCCAGCCACAGCACCATGAGGTTCTGAATGATCATTAATTAGCCTGGCACCTCCCCTGTCCCCTGTAAGGTTTCAGGCAGGTCTGGGGGCAGCAGGAAGACCATCCTGTAACATACCGACCCATATGTGGTATATATGGACTTTAGTAAGGCGTTCGATAAGGTGGCACATGGAAGGCTTCTGCAGAAAATGCAGATGTATGGGATAGAGGGTGATTTAGCTAATTGGGTTAGGAATTGGCTAGCAGATAGAAGACAGAGGGTGGTGGTTGATGGAGATATTCATCGTGGAGTTCGGTGACAAGTGGTGTACCTCAGGGGTCTGTTTTGGGGCCCCTGCTGTTTGTAACTTTTATAAATGATCTGGATGAGGGTATTGAAGGATGGATTAGTAAATTTGCAGATGACACCAAAGTCGGAGGAGTAGTAGATAGTGAAGAGGGGTGTTATAGTTTGCAGAGAGACTTGGACAAGTTGCAGAGCTGGGCCGAGAGGTGGCAAATGGATTTTAATGTGGAAAAGTGTGAGGTAATTCACTTTGGCAGGAATAACAAATGTGTAGAGTAGAGGGCTAATGGTAGGACTCTCAATAGTGTTGATGAACAGAGGGATCTTGGTGTATATGTTAATAGATCCCTGAAAGTTGGCAATCAAGTCGATAAGGTTGTTAAGAAGGCATACGGAGTCTTAGCTTTTATTGGTAGGGGGATTGAATTTCGGAGCCGCAATGTCATATTGCAACTGTACAAAACTCTAGTGCGGCCGCACTTGGAGTATTGTGTACAGTTCTGGTCCCCGCATTATAAGAAAGATGTGGAGGCATTGGAGGGGGTACAGAGGAGGTTTACCAGGATGTTGCCTGGTATGGAAGGCAGGTCTTACGAAGAGAGGCTGAGGGAGTTGAGGTTGTTTTCGTTAGAAAGAAGGCAGCTAAGAGGGGACCTTATTGAAACATATAAGATGATTAGAGGTTTAGATAGGGTGGACAGTGATAGCCTTTTTCCTAGAATGGAGAACGCTAGCACGAGGGAACGTAGCTTTAAATTAAGGGGTGGTGGTTATAGGACGGATGTCAGAGGTAGGTTCTTTACCCAGAGGGTGGTAAGGGTATGGAATGCCCTGCCTGCGTCAGCTGTAGATGTTTGGTGGCGTTTAAGAGGTTAGTAGATAAGTTTATGGATGAAAGGGGAATGGTTTAAGTTAGAGGGTCATTGCTTTTTCCTAATTGATCGGCGCAACATCGAAGGCCAAAGGCCCTGTTCTGCGCTGTAATGTTCTATGTTCTATGACCCCCTTCAAACCTGTGAGCGAGGAACATTAAATCCAGCCCGATCAGTCACAAAGAAGCACGGAAACCGGTGAACTCAATCTCACCTTCACCCCTGAACCCGTCAGATAAAACAAACATTTGATTGGCAGAGAAATGACCCTGACTCATCTTAAAATAAACAGAGCGTTCTGTGTGAGACTCAAAAGCCTCAAGTTAAACAGAGACGGCCAGTAATGGGCCTCTGAACAAAAGATCATTTCATGGTTTATTTACAGGTTTAATCCTGTGCTTCTGTGACTCATGTGAAATGTGTGATATTATGATCATGATAGCAGAGTAGACAGGAGCTGGAGAAGGCCATACAGCCCCTCGGGCTATTCAATCCAATAAACCAGACTCCGTATCAAATCCATTTCCCATTTCACCCAAATCCATCAGAACTCTGTTTAAGGTTTGAAAATGGAATGTCTAAATCCCCTGGAGCAAAGAGTTACAAAGCTTCACAGCTTAGAAACATAGAAAATAACAACAGACCATTCAGCCCTTCGAGCCTGTACTAGCATTCAATATGATCATGGCTGATCATACATTTCCACTATCTCACTGCCGCTTTCTCTCCATACCCATTAAACCCTTTAGAATTATAGAATCACTATAATGCAGAAGGAAGCCATTCAGCCCATTGAGCCTATCATTGGATCAGTTGTTCAGCATCGTCAACGTATCACCTACAAGCCGTATATTCATTGGTCTGCTGACTTCCGAGGAAGGAGTAAAGATCAGACTGAAAGAATCTTTAAAGACCCATTGAAAAATATCTCACACAGCTCATATGAATACATGGAATCATTACAGGGAAATGATAACATCTTCCAGAGCCTCAGGATATCCTGAAATACTTTACAGCTGATTCAATCCAGTCACTGTCATAACGGAGGAGAAACAGTAGCCAATTTGTGCACAGCAAGATGCCACAATCAGCAATGTGATAATGATCAGATAATCTATTTTTGTGATGTTTTTTGAGGAATAAATCTTGCCCGGGACGTGAAGGAGACCTCCCTCACTTTTTGAGACAGAGGTATGAGATCTTTTACACGCCCCTGAAGGGGCAGAAGGGACATTGGGTCAATACTTATGCAAAAGACAGTATTTCTGACAGTGCAGCACTCCTTCAGTCATACTGGGAGCATCAGACTAGACTTTGTGCTCAGGGATCTGGTGTGGGATTTGAATCTATGTGATTCTGACTCAGGGGGCACCTGTGACTGGCATCTTCTCTCGGTCAGCCTGGGGCACAGTGATGAGTGATTGAAAGTGAAGTTATACCCACTCACTCACCCACTGCCAATGTCATCGGTCCTGATGTTCTTTCCCAGTAAGTCACCATCGCTCATGTAACCGGTCACGTCCACATCAGTGGGCGCCATGTCGAGCTCAGGACCCCCTTTCTCGGAGATATCCGGCTGGGAAGCGTTGCCGGCTCTTGACCCTGCCGTCCTGCGGAGAGGCGCTGTGTACACGTAACGTGAGCTATCAGGGTGAATGTAACGGCTGGAATTGGGGCGGGGAGGGTAACCGGTGCCCAAGGATGGTGCGTCACCGGCCTGTAGACGTGGGCTCGACTGGCCAAGCCTCCAGGACATGGCTGATGATCTGCTGGTCGCTGCTGCAATGCTCCGGCCATTGACCTCGGTGGTGACACTGCTGTCAAATGTTGTTTCCAGAGTGCTGCCAAAACAAAGAACTCATTAGTGATTTACCAGAGACTCCTGGTAATACAGCCCATCACACATGTCCCAGATCTTTCAAAGACAAGTCCATATTCCTGCAATAGGAAACCAAATCTCAAACTTATCCTGTAATATAACATGATCACCCACTGGACACAGAACTCCTTCTGCACTGTAGGGATTCTATGGTTCTATGATGCAGGGAGGATATTAGCTGGGATGAGGAGCTCCAGCTACGTGTAGAGACTGGAGAAACTGGAATCATTCTTCTCAGAGCAGGGAAAGTGAAGGGGAGGTATACAGTGAGCAGGAGTAATTAATAGAAACTGTTTCCATTGATATTTAGAACATAGAACATAGAACATTACAGCACAGAACAGGACCTTCGGCCCTCGATGTTGCGCTGACCAATATAAAAAGCAATGCCCCTCCAAACTAAACCATTCCCTTCTCTTCCATATACTTATCAACTAACCTCTTAAACGCCACCAAACTTGGCGCATCTACAACTGATGCAGGCAGGGCATTCCACTCCCTAATCACTCTTTGAGTAAAGAACCTACCTCTGATATCCGTCCTATAACTATCACCCCTTAATTAAAAGCTGTGTCCCCTCGTGCTAGCTTTCTCCATCCTAGGAAAAAGGCTATCACTGTCCACCCTATCTAAACCTCTAATCATCTTATATGTTTCGATAAGGTCCCCTTTTTGGAAGAGCATCTTAAAGTGTGAGGCACAGGAAGAGTTGGAAAAATGGCCTTCATCTGTGTTGGTTAACACTGGAGTTTAAAACCAGCACCAAGCCTCAGTAAACCTCCCACTGTGCTCAGTAAAGATTACGCTACTCAATAGGACATTAGCTGCCAGGCCATTGGGAAGGAGATGTGAAGAATAAGGCAGTCTTTAGGGAGCCTCACACTCATTATACAAGTATCACAGGACCTAGACAGATTGTATCTCAGGATCACGATTACAGTCTGTCTCATTCTTACACAGAGGTTTTGCCAAATGATTCTCCACATTATTCCAATCTATCTGACACAAACTGAAATATCACAATCCCCCACTGCAAATCTCAAAGCCTTTCACAAACAAATCTTTATTACAGCAGACTCTTTGATTGGCACCCACCCACCCCCCCTACCTTAAACACTCACTCCCTCCACCACCGACGCAATGACAGCTGTGTGTACAAAATACACTGCAATAACTCAGTAAGGCTGCTTAGGCAGCACTTCCAAACCACAGCCTCTACCACCCAAAAGGACAAGAGCAGCAGATATCTGGGAACACCACTACCTGGAGGTTCCCCTCCAAGCCTCTGACCATCTTGATTTGGAAATATATCACCATTCCTTCACTGTCACCGGATCAAAATCCTGGAACTCTCTCCTAACAGCATTGTGGGTGGTATCAGTTCAAGAAGACAGCTCATCACCACCTTCTCAAGGGCAATTGGGGATGGGCAATAAATGCTGGTCTATCCAGTGACAGCCACATCTCATGAAAGAACAAAATCAAATCCAATCTCCAGATATTAGTAAGATGATAACATGGGCAAGACCATCAGTCTGAAGACTTTAAATACACAATGAAATAGACGTATCACATGATTACCTATGGCTTATCTGGGTTCCTCGGAGACTGGACATGGTCTCCTCTAGGTTCTGGCGCAGATCGGCAATGTTCTTCACTGTCCTCATTCTCCTGGTTTCAGGATCTTCTCCTGGAAAAGTGAGGAAGAAGGATAATGGTAAAGACTTGAGTCAGTCAAATTCCTCACATCTCTCTCTGCATCCAATACAGCACAGGCATTCAATAACCAATCCTATCAGAGCTTATTCTGCATTCAACTGATCTAAAACTTTATTACCGTGTCCTAACTCACACAAGTCCCTTTTTCCTATCCCCTTGTAAACATCGACCTCCATGGGATTGTGATTAAGAAGTGCCTTAATTTTAAAATTCTCCTGCATTCGAATCCCTCCATTACTTTGTCCCTCCCTATCTCTGAATTCTCCACAATCCTTCAAGAGTTCTGGTCTGTTATACAGCATAAATTCCCATTGTTTCACCATTGGCAGCTGTGCCTTTAGTTGCCTGATCCCTAAGCTAAAAAATTCCCTCCCTGAACCTCTCTACTTTCTACTTCTCTAACCTAACAGAGTAAATAATAAACAGGATTGTAACCCTGAGGCAGAGGAAGTAGAGGGTTTGGCACCTTCAGCTCCTGAAGTTTTCAGCTCCCTAATCTTTCTATAAAACATCTTCCTCAAAACTTATCCTTTGACCAGAAAGTTGACAGTCTGCCCTAATATCTGCTCCTGAACATACATACAAAGAACAGCATCAAATTCTGCTTCATAATGTTCCTGTGAAGACATTCATAATGTTAAATGCATTATTTAAACACAGGTTCTTGTTGCATATTAAATTTCACACAAGCCTTACACAGTAATGGAGTAAAGCAGTGCAGAGAAAAGCCATTCAGCCCATCAAGTCCCTGCCAGCTCCTTGAAAGAGTCCCATGCTCTTTGCTCTTTCCCCAAGGCACTGAAATAATTTTCCTTTCTGATAAGTATTTATTCACCTCCTTTTTGAAAGTTATTATTGAGTCTGCTGATACCATTGGTTACTAGGCAACTCATTTCCAATGATAACATTTCACTGCACCAATCAGATGAAGATCAATTTGCTGAGTGACCCACGGCCGGAACTCTGGGCCAGGAACAGAGAAAGGCCCAGCAGCCTCGTCTGAGGGGAATTCGGATAGACCAAGTTGAAACACAAAGGTCAGAAGTGAGCTTGGGCAAGCTGGAGTTACCAGGAAAGCTGGAACCAGAGGCGCTCAGCCCTGACCCAGTGAAGACAGTATTTGTGTATCCCCCAGTTTCAGCCAGATGCTCTGACATCTTGAAATCCTGCTGTTAGCTTGTATAGAAAGGGCCACACGCCCCCTGTGCATGAGGAGGACACTCTAGGGGGGCCTGGCATCTTCCATGTCTAGAATCAGCAATCTCATTGGGTGCTGTGGCCTGTGCCTGGTAAACTCATTGGCTGGAAGCCAGAGAACCTTTCAGAAGGACTCAAAGAAAAGACACTTTGAGGCCAACCTTGGTGAAAACTTGGAGTTGGCAGCAGAGACTCAGCGAGGATCCAGTGAGGAAACAGCAAAGACTCGAGACCAATCTTCACCAAGTGGAAGACACTGAGTCTGGAACTCAATGAAGACCTAAGACCATAATTTGTACTTGGTGGAGAGAACCTAGTCAATTCAATCTCAGATAGTATCAAGGTCTCAGATAAATTAACATTGTTTAGTTACGTTAAAAGGTTGTTGTAAGAAGTTTGGGACAAGTATTGAAATAAAGACCAATTTTATTTGAAGAATAATTGTGAGTCGACCCTGGTCCCTCTCACAGGTTTGGGCACCTGAGTAAATGGGTTTTCATGCAGACTGGTCAATCATAGAAACCGTACAGTGCAGAAGGAGGCTATTCGGCCCATTGAGTCTGCACTGACCACAATCCCACCCAGACTCTATCCTCATATCCCTACATATATACTTACTAATCCCTCAAACCTCTGCATCTCAGGACTTTGAGGGGCAATTTTTAGGGTGACCAATCAACCTAACCTGCACATCTTTGGACTGTGGGACAAAACCAAGCACTCGGAGGAAACCCACGCAGACACAAGGAGAATGTGCAAACTCCATAGAGACAGTGACCCAAGCTGGGAATCGAACCCAAATCCCTGCAGCCGTGAAGCAGCAGTGCTAACCACTGTGGTACCGAGTCACCTCAGTCTGATCACTGCTTCCACTTCTTAAAAATCCAATGTAACTTTGAGAGATTGAACAACTTCCCTGGAATGTAGAAGGCTGAGGGATGATCTTATAGAGGCCTAGAAAATAATCAGGGGCATAGATCAGTTAGTAGTCAATATCTTTTCCCAAAAGTAGGGGAGTCTAAAATTAGAGGGCATAGGTTTAAGGTGAGAGGGGAGAGATACAAAACTATCCAGAGGGGCAATTTTTTCACACAGAGGATGGTGAGTGTCTGGAATAAGCTGCCAGAGGTAGAAGTAAAGGCAGATACAATTTTGTCTTTTAGAATATAGAACATAGAACACTACAGCACAAACAGGCCCTTCGGCCCACAAGTTGCACCGATCATATCCATACCTACCAGGCCATAGAACTATCTGTAACTCCCAAACCCATTTTTTCCCATATACTCATCCAGAAGTCTTTTAAAAGACCCCAGCGAGTTCGCCTCGACCACCACCGACGGCAGCCGATTCCATTCACTCACCACCCTCTGAGTGAAAAACTTACCCCTAACATTTTGAAAAAGTGACCAAAGAGGTGGATGGGGGTAAGGCAGTTGATGTGGTATATATGGACTTTAGTAAGGCGTTCGATAAGGTGGCACATGGAAGACTTCTGCAGAAAATGCAGATGTATGGGATAGAAGGTGATTTAGCTAATTGGATTAGGAATTGGCTAGCAGATAGAAGATAGAGGGTGGTGGTTGATGGGAGATATTCATCGCGGAGTTCGGTGACAAGTGGTGTACCTCAGGGGTCTGTTTTGGGGCCCCTGCTGTTTGTAATTTTTATAAATGATCTGGATGAGGTATTGAAGGATGGATTAGTAAATTTGCAGATGACACTAAAGTCGGTGGAGTGGTAGATAGTGAAGAGGGGGTGTTATAGTTTGCAGAGGGACTTGGACAAGTTGCAGAGCTGGGCCGAGAGGTGGCAAATGGAGTTTAATGTGGAAAGGTGTGAGGTAATTCACTTTGGCAGGAATAACAAATGTGTAGAGTATAGGGCTAATGGTAGGACTCTTAATAGTGTTGATGAACAGAGGGATCTTGGTGTATATGTGCATGGATCCCTGAAAGTTGGCAATCAAGTCGATAAGGTTGTTAAGAAGGCATATGGAGTCTTAGCTTTTATTGGTAGGGGGATTGAATTTCGGAGCCGCAACGTCATGTTGCAACTTACAAAACTCTAGTGCAGCTGCACTTGGAGTATTGTGTGCAGTTCTGGTCCCCGCATTATAAGAAAGATGTGGAGGCATTGGAGAGGGTACAGAGGAGGTTTACCAGGATGTTGCCTGGAATGGAAGGCAGGTCTTATGAAGAGAGGCTGAGGGATTTGAGGTTGTTTTCGTGAGAAAGAAGGCAGCTAAGAGGAGACCTTATTGAAACATATAAGATGATTAGAGGTTTAGATAGGGTGGACAGTGATAGCCTTTTTTCTAGGATGGAGAAAGCTAGCACAAGGGGACATAGCTTTAAATTAAGGGGTGGTGGTTTTAGGACAGATGTCAGAGGTAGGTTCTTTAACCAGAAGGTAAGCAAGGGTATGGAATGCCTTGCCTGCGTCAGTTGTAGATGCGCCAAGTTTGGAGGCGTTTAAGAGGTTAGTAGATAAGTTTATGGACGAAAGGGGAATGGTTTAGGTTAGAGGGTCACTGCTTGTTCCTAATTGGTCGGTGCAACATCGAAGGCTGAAGGGCCTGTTCTGCGCTGTAATGTTCTATGTTCTATGTTCTATCTCCTCTGTACTTGCCCCCCAGCACCTTAAACCTGTGTCCTCTTGTAGCGACCATTTCAGCCCTGGGAAATAGCCTTCGAGAATCCACCCTATCTATTCCTCTCAACATCTTATAAACCTCTATCAGGTCGCCTCTCAACCTTCGTCTCTCCAGGGGGAAGGGCCCTAGCTCCCTCAACCTATCCTCATGCCTCCCAATCTAGGCAACATCCTTGTAAATCTCCTCTGCAGCCTCTCAATAGAAACATTGAAACAGTTACATGGGTAAGATGAGTATCGAGGTATATGGGGCCATAAGTGGGCAATTGGGATTAGTTTAGTGCTAAAACAAAAGGCGGCATGGCCAGGTTGGGCCGAAGGGTCTGTTTCCATGCTGTAAATCTCTATGACTCTAACTTGACATTGCTGAAGGAATTTAAAAGCTGTTTACTCTCCAACTCATGGACGCACTCAGAGGAGAGGGAACTCTCATAGTGAGGGACCCAACAGTAACAGCAGATAGGCCTCCCACAGGCCTGCACACTCAGCTGGATCCTTTCCCCTACAGCACTGGAAAGATAAGCAGGGGGAATAAGACGGTGGGGGGGCCTTCCACAAAGGAGAGACAGGAGGTCCTCCTCAAGCTCTGAAAAAGAATCCCAGGTGGCCCAGTGTGTTCCCATTGTGAGAAAACAGGAAGCTCCAGGGCTGAATGCTGAAGGCCGAAAGGGAAGGCAGTGGGTCTACTGGGGACTCTATTCGTGTTATCTGCTGAAGGACAGGCCAGTGGGGATTGCAGCCAGATAGGCAGGAATCCTCGCTGCAGTATCCTGCCCACCTGAGCACACATCCCAATGTGTGATCAAGCTGGATAAACTGCCAGGGAGCTTTCTGAGATTTTTCCTTTCAGGAACAATGTCCCCACACCTGCCGCAGAATATAAGCGAGCCCATGGCACTGATCCAAGATATAGATGTCACTCAGTGACCATTGCTGCTCGGGAAACATAATCCAACCCCCAAATTCCCTGAAAGCCAAGACGCTGATTGGTGGAGTGGGAGGAACCCATTCTGGTTCCCCTCCACTGGCGCCATCCACAGTGTGAGCGAGTCTCTGGGCCGGGAATGGCAGGAATTGTCCCCAGGCTAACAGTGTGGGGACCAATCTCCTCTGCAGAAAGAAACTAGTTGCAAGATAAAAGGCCAGTAAGAAGGAGCAGAACTCAGAATGATATAAGACACAAGAACAGCTTCTTCCCTGCTGCTGTCAGACTTTTAAACGGACCTACCTTGTATCAAGTTGATCTTTCTCTATACCCGAGCTATGACTGTAACACTACATTCTGCACTCTCTCCTTTCTTTCTCTATGAACGGTATGCTTTGTCTGTATAGTGCACACAAGAAACAATATCTTTCACTGTACTGAATGTGTAAATAATTTTCACATTATTATTTACATGTAAAAGCAATAAAAAATCAAACAATGCAGGGAGTTGAAGAATGTTTAGCATCCCTAACAGTTACAATAGAACCAATCACAATTCAGGAGCCAAGCGAGAGAGCTGCTTGGGTTTAACAAGGTCAATGTTAGACCCTTCGAGTTAAAAGAGGTCCAGGAGTTTGGAACAACCCATGAAATTGGGTCGACAATACCTTCTCCCCAAAATTAGACAAGAGTCGAAGATGTCCCACTGTAGGAAAATAGGCAGTGAGGGAGATGTCCCACTTAGTTGAGGCTCAGGAGGAAAGTGGTTAAGAGAGAAAAGGTAAAAATGGAGGATTTGGCTGAATTGCAGATTGTAGAAACATTCTCTCCAGATTTAAATAGAGGCTCCCAAATAGACAAGGTGGGAGTGATTGAGATGCATCTCCCAGGTAAAGAGCCGCAAGAGATAAAAGCAGAAGCTGAGTGGGGGGGTAGGAGTGTTCCAGAGGATATGGCAGTGCTTTGGGAAAGAGAGGAATGGTGAGGATGAGTTGGAAGGACTGATCAATAAAGCCCAAATTGAACCGCGTGGTATCTGACTTAACAGCAGAGAAATCCTAATGAGATTGGACTTGATATCCCCACCTAAACTCAGAACAGTGAGCGAGCCTGACAAACCTGCTCACTACATCAAAAAACTGCTGGACAGACAAACCAGCCTGCTCCACCACAGCCCTACTTGATGTGGATAGGCAGGGGAAAGACCTCTCCCATTCAGGCAATACCCCCACTAGCTCACTCAAGAAAAACCTTTCACACACATAATGAAGGAACAAAGTTTCCAAAAGCTTGTGGGTTTATTATCAAATAAACTGGTTGGTCTCTAACCTGGTGTTGTGAGACTTTTTACTGTGTTTACCCCAATCCAATACTGGCATCTCCACATGTAGAAAAACTGTCCAGGCTTGGGAGGAGATTGATTACATGTTGCTGCACCAACTAAGAGAAACTTCCAAGAGTAACCAGGCCACCCTGGAGAGACTCACCACAAACTGGACATGAAACCAGAATCCCTGTTGGAGGTCAAAGCTCACCAATACCCCACAATCAAACTGACAACAGCACTGGGGATTTGAACAAATGAATCCATGGACTGCCAAGGTAGAACAGCAGGAGATCAGCTTGACCAGAATGGCTCACGCCTACAGAGTAAAATTTCCCCCAAGCTGGGTGTGAACCACCTTGTAATAACACAAGGCTCTTTCAACAACACAGAATCAGGATTTGAAAATGAAATAAACTAACCTTCTGAGTTAATAACACCAATCTGTTGCAAGCTATCAGTAAATTGGATCACACAAGCCAAGCGTTTGGGAAATTATACTATCGCAAACTTTAAATATAATTCAAAAGACCTTCAGTCCAAAGATATGTGGGTTAGGTGGATTGGCAATGCTCAATTGCCCCTTAGTGTCAGGGAGATTAGCAGGGTAAATGTGTGGGGTTCTGGGGATTGTGGTTGGTGCAGACTCGATGGGCCGAATGGCCTCCTTCTGTTGGGATTCTCTGATTCTACTTACAGGTAATTGGTGACAAGAGTAAATGCAATTTGCCTGTGTGTCCTGTATCTGTGACAGGTTGGATCCTCACTCTTTCTGATGTAGATTAATGACACTGACCTTGGTGCACAGGAGATAGTTTCCAAATTCATGATACAAAACTCTGAGGCATTGTGAATGGTGAAGAGGGTAGTGTAAAACCCCAAACAACACAGGCGGGGAGGGGGGCGGGGGGAGGTGAAACGGGTAATAAAATGGCAGCTAATGTTCAATGCAGGGAAATGTGAAGTGATTGATTTTGGTAGATAGAGAACAGACGGACAGTACGGAAATAAAGGGAGTGAGTCTCCTAAAAGTGTTGAATTGGCAGGAAAACTGTTCCTAAATCCCGACTGTTCTGTGGGCTCAGCTTCTCACCTGAATCTCTACATTCTGTGGAACACAGAGGTCCCAGTCATAAATCTCATTAAAAACCCAGGGGTGTGGGGCCTACTTGTGTCGGAGTTTGACAATTCCAGAGCTCTGCACATACACAGTGGTCCCAAACTGTCAAGCTCCCGTTTACTGGCCACTCCGATCACTGGACCCCCGCTTTGCTGACCTCCAGCTCTGCCCATTATAGCCCAATCGCTGCCCTCCTTGGGCCAGGCCTGACTCCCCCCCCGCCCCAGAGCACCCCCATGTCCAGCCCACCTTCATCAGCAGTGGAGACCCCCCTCCTACTCCTCTCCTCCTCCCCACAACTGATCTGCCTCCCCCCACCCCCAGCCTCCATCCCAAACTGATTCCCATGCAGAGTGGCAGCTGGACCCCCCACAAGAGGCCCCAGCCCCCTGGCATTGCCCTATGCCCAATGGACAGTGCCAAGGTGCCCCCCTGGGGGGGGGCATGGGCACTTTGTTTCTCGGGCCCAATTCCCTGGAGGCCCCGGTTTCCCCACCTCCTTCATTCCAGCAGGGTCTCCAGCTAGGTCCCCAAATGTGAAGGTTCTAGTCTGAACCCCACCCAAATGAAGTACTCCTGGTGGGCTTGGAGATTCAATCGGGTACCTGGCTTCCCGCATGATCTGACCGGTGAGTGTTCGCCCATGCAAATCCCTGTTCAAGGCCGCAGGCACCCATCTCCCACCGCAACCCGATAGAAAAGCTGAGAGTCATGATGGGAGAATCGTGGCCAAAGGGTGTAACACTAAATGGGGGCAGAGGGACCTGGCTGTACTTGTGCACAAATCATTAAAGGACAGGCGGAGAGAGTGATTGGTAGTGTTTTGAAAATCCTAGGCTTTATAGAACATAAAAAATCTACAGCACAAAGAGGTCCTTTAGCCCACAAGTTGTGCTGATGATATCCCTACCTACTAGGTTTACCTATAACCCTCAATCTTATTAAGTCCCATTAATATGGGCATGGAGTACGGGAGTGAGGAGATGATGCTAAACTCACATCAGCCTCAGCTAGAACACTGCCTGCAGTTCTTGCTGCTGTATTTCAGAAATTGAAGAGAATGCAGAAAGGATTCATCAGAATGGTGCAGAGATAAAGACTTCATGAGTTATATGAGTTATAGGTATGAGTTATAGGACGGATATCAGAGGTAGGTTCTTTACTCAAAGAGTGATTAGGGAGTGGAATGCCCTGCCTGCAGCTGTTGTAGATGCGCCAAGTTTGGTGGCGTTTAAGAGGTTAATTGATAAGTATATGGAAGAGAAGGGAATGGTTTAGTTTGGAGGGGCATTGCTTTTTATTTTGGTCGGCACAACATCGAAGGCCGAAGGGCCTGTTCTGTGCTGTAATGTTCTATGTTCTATGTACTTCACTTCTGAAGATATACAGGAGACAATGAGATTGTTTTCCTCAGAGAAAAGAAGACAGAAAGGAGATTTGTTGAGGTGTTCAGAATTATGAGGGTGTAGACAGAGTGGATAGAGAGAAACTGCTCCCACTGGGAAAAGATCAATAAATCAAAGAACACAGATTAAAAGTAATTAGCAAAAACAAATAGGGAAATAGAACAGAATAGAATAGAATCCTACAGTGCAGGCAGCCATTCACTTAACTTGATGTTAAGTCTGCATCAACTCCTCAACAGAGAGTCTTATCTGGGTCCAACCCCTGCCCTAGGGGCAGCATGGTACCACAATGGTTAGCACTGCTACCTCACAGTGCCAGGGTCCTGGGTTTGATTCCTGGCTTGGGTCATTGTCTGTATGGAATTTGCACATTTTCCCATGTCTGTGTGGGTTTCCTCTGAGTGCTCCAGTTTCCTCCCACAGTCTGAAAGATGTGCTTGTTAAATGCATTGACCTGAACAGGCGCCGGACTACGGTGACTAGGGAAATTTCACAGTAACTTCACTACAATGGTCGGCGCAACATCGAAGGCTGAAGGGCCTGTTCTGTGCTGTAATGTTCTATGTTCTATGTTAATGTAAGCCATACTTGGGACTAATAAATACTTTATTCCTGTAATCCCACATATTTATGCCACTAACAGCACCCTCCGCACCGCAACCTACACCACAAGCCTATTTAGCAAATCCATCTAACCCACACGTTTTTCAGACTGTGAGAGGAGCCAGAGCACCCAGAGGAAACCCATGCAGGCATAGGGAGAATGTGCAAATTCCACATAGACAGAGACCCAAGCTGGGAATTGAACCTATGTGCCCTTGGTGTTGTCAGGCAGAAGTGCTAATCACTGTGCCACCATTTTACACACAGTGAGTGTTTAACATCTCAAATGTGCTGCCCGAGACTCTGTTGTGAGTGTGTTCGACTGATGCATTTCAGAGATAGTGAGAGTGTTATCTGAAAAGGAAGGATGTGCAGGGTTACAGGGAGAAGGTGGGAGAGTGGCACGTGGGGGGGGGGGGGGGGGGGTATATATATTCGGAAAGCCAGTGTTGACACGATGGGAAAATTGTCACCATAGCAATTCTGTGAACATTATAATTACATCCAAGTCCCTCAGGGGTGATGTCAGAAGCATGGGGTGGTTGGGGCGTGGGGGTGGGGGCTATTGAGTTTAACCACTCAGCTAGTGGGCCCACATTTGGCTCATATCCCTCTATACCCATCGTACTCCTGAAATTATCTAAATGCTTTTTAAAAGACAAAGGCCTCTACTACTGCCTCTGGCAGCTTGTTCCAGACACTCACCACTCTCTGTGTGAAAAAATTACCTTTCTTGACCCTTTTGTATCTCTCCCCTCTCACCTTAAACCTCTGCCCTCTAGTTTTAGACTCCCCTACCTTTGGGAAAAGATATTGACTACCTCGCTGATCTGTGCCCCTCATTATTTTATAGCCATCTATAAGATCACCCCTCAGCCTCCTGCGCTCCAGAGAAAAAAGTCCCAGTCTATCCAGCCTCTCCTTATAACTCAAACTATCAAATCGCTTTAACATCTCAGTAAATCTCTTCTGTACACGTTCTAATTTAATAATATCCTTTCTATAATAAGGTGACCAGAACTGCACACAGTATTCCAAGTGTGGCCTTACCAACATCCCATAAACTTCAACAAGATGTCCCAACTCCTGTATTCAATATTCTGATGATGAAATGAAGCTTACCAAATGCCTTCTTCAACATTCTGTCCACCTGTGACTCCACTTCCAAGGAGCTATGAACATGTGCCCCTAGATCTCTTTGTTCTGTAACCCTCCCCAATACCCTACCATTAACAGAATAAGTCCTGCCCTGGTTCAATCTACCAAAATTCATCACCTCATGTTTACCTAAATTAAACTCCATCTGCCATTCATCAGCCCATTGGCCTTATAACTCAAACCATCAAGTCATTGAACAGTGCAACAGACTAAAGGGGCTGAATGGCCTCCTCCTGTTTCTACATCATGTAATGTTTGTAAAATGTACCAGAAGTGCACTGACTGCAGATAAATTACACAACTCAGATACTTTACTGAGCTGTCATATTTTAACACACCAGTGCTTCTTTAAATGCTTTATAAATTTAAAGGTAAGCTGAATCAGTTCTAATCACTAATCCCTAGATACATCCCAGGCTATCAGCCATTCTCATACAATTAGATTTTTATTTAAATATTCCCATGCTCGGTCTAGTTTGGAGAATGATGGGGATTCTGTGATGAGGAGTTGAGCTGAAGGGCACTCGAGGGAGCTTCTCAGTTTTAGAGTCCTCTCTGCCAGCAGTCACTGGGAGTGATTGCAAAACAGATGGGGTGATTACTCAGCTGGGTGAGGCTTAGGCTGCTGGTCCGATAATACATTGCAGGGCACCTCGGAGCTGAAATGGCACCCGCTCAAAAATGGATGGGTCCTTCTGCTGGATGCTGGTAACACAATGGCGATTGGATACAATTTATAGAGTCCTAGAGCCATAGAGGTTTACAGCATGGAAACAGACCCTTCGGCCCAACTTTTCCATGCTGCCCTTTTATTTAAACCCCCTAGCTAGTCTCAATTGCCCACATTTGGTCCATATTCCTCTATACGCACACTTGTAACTATCTATAGAGTCAATAGAATTCCTGGCATCAAGACCCAGCTGGGGAATCTCAGTCAGGTCAGAACCTCTGGATCAAAGCCAGAAGCAGCTGCAGATGTTGGTTAATTATTTTTCAATGTTGTCAGAGGGAAGGAAGGGAGTGGATGTTCCAGACCCTGAAAACTGGCTGACATCAGTAACCGAGTTGCAGCGACTACCATAAGGCCCCAGTTTGGGAATTTAAATAGCCTGACCTCAGCGAGCCTGAAATTCTTGTCAAGCATCCCTGAGTCCTCCACAGAGCAGGTGATCTGATCAGGGGTCACAGGTGAACACAGCCCTGGGTACAGGGAGCAGCTTCTGAAAATCAACTTTATCCTTCAGTTCCAGCAGTGAAACGACAACCAGAAAAATCACCAAGTAAAATTCACCCTTGTGTTATTCATCTCCTTGCTTTCAATGGGAGCTTGCTGGGTATAAATTGGCTGCTGCAATCTTCTCCATTATACGAGCAGTGCATTTTCAAAAGTATTTGAATGGTTGCGAAGCACCGGGGAATATGCAAAGGATGCGAAAGGTGCAATATAAATGCAAGTTTTCCCATTCCAGTTGTTGTAGAACATAGAACATTATAACGCAGTACAGGCCCTTCAGTCCTCGATGTTGCGCCGACCAATGGAACCAATCTTATGACCCTCTAAGTGTAGGTGACACTTATCCAATTGCCCCATCGGGCAGGGTTGGGGGTGGGATGTGGGAGTGGGAGTCAGGGACGGTGGAAAAGTGCCTCTATCAGAGACCTCCTTCTGACTGGCAGTGCCCTACCGTTAGTGCCCAATGACCTCCAGACCACCACCCACCCAATCTTTACCATGACAATTGGGCGGAACGGTAGCACAGTGGTTAGTACGGCTGCTTCAGGGACCTGGTTTCAATTCCCAGCTCAGGTCACTGTCCATGTGGAGTTTACACATTTCCCTCGTGTCTGCGTGGGTTACCTCCGGGTGCTCTGGTTTCCTCCCATAGTCCAAAGATGTGCGGGTTAGGTTGATTGGCCATGCTAAGAAATTGCCCCTTAGTGTCCAGGGATGTGTAGGTTAGAGGGATTAGTGGGTACTATACGTAAGGATATGGGGGTAGGGCCTAGGTGGGATTGTGTTCGGTGGAGACTGGATGGGCCGAAGGGCCTTTTTCAGCACAGTAGGGTTCTATGATTCTATGAAACCCTGAACACCCCTTCACAACATTCAAGTCCTTCCAATCACCCCCTCAACCAGTCATTCCCCCATCCCAGATCCCTGTTGCTTCACTTCCCTCCAGTTCCTGGCTCTTGGTTCTGATCAGTTGCTTGCTCTGCCTCTTTGTCCCATTGCAGTGCTGTTCATGGAACATCATCTGATTGCCCGACTCCCAGTGATGGCGAAAGTCCCGCTTCCAGCCAATCAGCGTTTGGTAGAGTTTTTTATTCGTGTGTGGGAATGGGTGTCACTGGCTGGACAGTATTTACTGTGAGATTTCTTACAGCATTTATTGCCCATCCCTAGTTGCCATTGGAGGGCAGTTGAGAGTCAACCATACTGCTGTGGATCTGGAGTCCCATGTAGGCCAGGCCAGGTAAGGACGGCAGATTTCCTTCCCTAAAGGACATTAATGAACCAGATGGGTTTTTTTTCAACAATGGGTTTCATGGTCATTAGTAGATTTTTAATCCCACATTTTTTTTATTGAAGTCAAATATTACACTAATATTAAAAGTAATCATGGGGGCTTCAATATGAAGGCGGACTGGGAAAATCAGGTGGGTAGTGGATCCCAAGGAAAGGAATTTTGTGGAATGTCCTAAGCGATAGTTCTTTGGAGCCATTTGTGACAGAACCTACTAGGGGACAGGCAATTCTGGATTTGGTGATGTGTAATGAGACAGACTTGATTGGGGAGCTTAAGGTGAAGGAACCCTGAGGGAGCTGTGACCACAATGTGATAGAATTGACCCTGCAGTTTGAGAGGAAGAGACTGGAGTCAGATGTAACAGTATTACAATTAAATAAAGGGAACTACAAAGACATGAGGGAGGAGCTGACCAGAATTATTGGAAAGGGAGCCGAACAGGGAAGACAGTGGAACAGCAATGGCAGGAGTTTTTAGGGGTTATTCAGGAGGCACAACAGAAATTCATCCCAAAGAGGAGGAAACAGGCTAAGGGGAGGACGAGGCATCTATCGCTGATGAGGGAAGTCAAGGACAGCATCAACACAAAGAGAAAGCAGACAAAGTGGCAAGGATTAGTGGGAAGACAGAGGATTGGGAAGCCTTTAAAAGCAAACAGAAGACAACTAAAAAAGCAATGAGGGGGGAGGAGATGAAATGAGTGTAAGCTAGCTAGTAATATAAAAGGAGATAAGAGTTTTTTCAATATATAAAAGGTAAGAGAGAGGCAAAACCAAACATTGGACACTGGAAAATGAGGCTGGAGAAATAATAATAGGATACAAAGCAATGCAGAGGAACTGAATACTTACTTTGCATCAGTCTTCACGGTGGAAAACACCAGTGGGATATCAGAGCTCCAGGAGAGTCAGGGGGCAGAGATGAGTGTGGTGACCATCACTAAGGAGAAGGTTCTGGGGAAACTGAAAGGTCAGAAGTTGGATAAATCACCTGGACCGGATGGACTGTATCCCAGGGTTCGAAAAGAGAAAGCTGAGGAAATTGTGGAGGCATTGGTGGTGATCTTTCAGGAATCACTGCAGGCAGGGAGGCTCCCAGAGGACTGGAAAGTAGTGAATGTAACACCGCTGTTTAAGAAGGGAGGGAGGCAGCAGATGGGGAGTTATAGACCGGTTAGCCTGACTTCAATCATTGGCAAGATTTTAGAGTCCATTATTAAAGATGAGATCGCAGAGTACTTGGAAATGCACGATAAAGTAGGACTGAGTCAGCACGGGCTTTATCAAGGGGAGGGTCATGTCTAACAAATCTGTTCGAGTTCTTTGAGGAGGTAACAAGGAAGTTAGATAAAGGAGAACCAGTGGATGTGATTTATTTAGATTTCCAGAAGGTTTTTGACAAGATGCCACATAGGAAACTGTTAAATAATATCCATGGTGTTAAGGGTAAGATCCTGGCATGGATAGAGGATTGGCTGACAGGCAGAAGGCAGAAAGTGGGGATAAAGGGGTCTTCTTCAGGATGGCAGCCGGTGACAAGTGGTGTGTCTCAGGGTCAGTGCTGGGACCACAATCTTTCACAATATACATTAATGATTTGGAGGAAGGAACCAAAGGCACTGCTGCTAAGTTTGCAGATGATACAAAGATATGTATAGGGACAGATAGTATTGAGGAAGCAGAGGGGCTGCAGAAGGACTTGGAGAGGTTAGGAGAGTGAGCAAAGAAATGGCAGATGGAATATAATGTGGTTCTGCACTTTGGAAATGGAGGAATAGACTATTTTCTAAATAGGGAAATGCTGCAGAAGCACGAAGGGATTTGGGAATCATTGTACAAGATTCTCTTAAGATTAACGTGCAGGTTCAGTCAGCAGTTAGGAAGGCAAATGCAATCATTCATGTCGAGAGGGTTAGAATACAAGAGCAGGGAAGTATTTCTGAGGCTGGATAAGGCTATGGTCAGACCCTATTTGGAATATTGTGTGCAGTTTTGAACCCCGTATCTAAGAAAGGATGTGCTGGCCTTGGAAAGGGTCCAGAGGAGGTTCACAAGAATGATCCCTGGAATGAAGAGCTTGTCATATGAGGAACAGTTGAAGACTCTGTGTCTGCACTCGGAGTTTAGAAGGATGTGGGGGATCTTATTAAAACTTACAGGATACCATGAGGCCCTGGGTAGAGTGGACATGGAGAGGATGTTTCCGCTAGAAGGAAAAATTAGAACCAGAGGGGCACAATCTCATATTAAAGGGATGATCCTTTAAAACAGTGATGAGGAGGAATTTCTTCAGCCACAGAGTGGTGAATCTGTGGAACTCTTTCCCACAGAAGGCTTTGGAGAGCAGGTCATTGAGTGCCTTTAAGGCAAAGCTAGATAGGTTCTTGATTAATAATGGGATGAGGGATTATGGGGAAAACGTGGGAAAATAGGGATGAGAAAAATATGGCAGAGCAGATTCAATGGGCCAAGTTGTCAAATTCTACTCCTATGTCTTAACATAGAACATAGAACATTACAGCACAGAACAGGCCCTTCGGCCTTCGATGTTGCGCCGACCAATATAAAAAGCAATGCCCCTCCAAACTAAACCATTCCCTTCTCTTCCATATACTTATCAACTAACCTCTTAAACGCCACCAAACTTGGCGCATCTACAACTGCTGCAGGCAGGGCATTCCACTCCCGAACCACCCTTTGGGTAAAGAACCTACCTCTGATATCCGTCCTATAACTATCACCCCTTAATTTAAAGCTGTGTCCCCTCGTGCTAGCTTTCTCCATCCTAGGAAAAAGGCTATCACTGTCCACCCTATCTAAACCTCTAATCATCTTATATGTTTCGATAAGGTCCCCTCTTAGCCGCCTCCTTTCTAACGAAAACAACCTCAAATCCCTCAGCCTCTCTTCATAAGACCTGCCCTCCATACCAGGCAACATCCTGGTAAACCTCCTCTGTACCCTCTCCAATGCCTCCACATCTTTCTTATAATGTGGGGACCAGAACTGCACACAATACTCCAAGTGCGGCCGCACTAGAGTTTTGTACAGTTGCAACATGACGTTGCGGCTCCGAAATTCAATCCCCCTACCAATAAAAGCTAAGACTCCATATGCCTTCTTAACAACCTTATCGACTTGACTGCCTACTTTCAGGGATCTATGCACAAATACACCAAGATCCCTCTGTTCATCAACACTATTAAGAATCCTACCATTAGCCCTATACTCTACACATTTATTATTCCTGCCAAAGTGCATTACCTCACACTTTTCCACATTAAACTCCATTTGCCACCTCTCGGCCCAGCTCTGCAACTTGTCCAAGTCCCTCTGCAAACTATAACACTCCTCTTCACTATCTACCACTCCACCGACTTTAGTGTCATCTGCAAATTTACTAATCCATCCTTCAATACCCTCATCCAGATCATTTATAAAAATTACAAACAGCAGGGGCCCCAAAACAGACCCCTGAGGTACACCACTTGTCACCGAACTCCACGATGAATATCTCCCATCAACCACCACCCTCTGTCTTCTATCTGCCAGTCAGATCTTATGGGATTTGAACCTGGATCTCATGGAGAGAACATGCAAACTCCACAGTGACCTGAGGTCGGTATTGAACCTGGGTCCTTGGCACTGTGAGGTAACTGTGCTAACCACTGTGCCAACCTGATGTGGCCAAACCTCACCATTCTGAAAATTCTGACCATTTCTGTTTTTGGTTTTATCCGTTAACTGACAACTGGGGGTTTCACACTTTGAGGTAACCAATATTTGCAAAATGAGGTAGTAAATCTGTTATTTGCATATCGAAAGGGTAAGATGTGTCTTTCTCTGGTTCTGACCAACACGGTGGGTGTCACACCTCTGTCATTGGAACAGCAACATCACTTGGCCAGACAGAGAGGCGTTCATTCTGAGCCTGACCCTCTGGCTCATGCTAATGGATTCCTCAGCCTACACGCAAGATTTACTACACCCAATGACTGTGATACAAAGATTGATTCAATGGCTCAAACAGACTAGCAACAGTTAACAGGCACTGGGAAAATGTTGCTGATTCCACAACAAGTGAATTGTAGGACAGAGCAGTTAGATTCAATCTTCCATCACAGCATCATGTGAAATTACTGAGCAGTGCACAGTTTATTGGGCAGTTGTTTCATTACCTTTCAATAAGTTTTAGTAATTTACAAAACATCAATTCTGCAGTGAGCTCCGTGATGAGAAGAAGGAGCATTATTTTATCTGTGAATCGCTGACAATGTAAATTATAACTGTTATTTTGCAGAATGTCAGAGAAGGAGGTAAACAAGAAGATAAGAGCTCCCACCTGAATGCTGCATTGGGTAAATATCCACAATACAGATTTTATAATGTTTTTCTTTATGAATGTACTCACCCAGCAGGTTGGTATACAGCACCTGTTCCAGGTCTCCTAGCATGGTGAGAATGATGTCCGGGTCTAACTGAGCAGCTCCTTCACGAGGGCAGCCTTCTTCCTCTGCCACTTTCTGCTTTCTGAGCACTGTTGCCTCTCCGGCAAGAACTTCATCCTCCGACATACTAACACTGAATTCAGTAAGTTTATTGGTGACTTTCACTTCAGTCCACTGGCATCTGAAGGCTGTGCCCGTTACCTCTCCATTCTCTGCCAATCTGGGCTCACACGCTTCCTGTGTGTCTGTGCCAGCTCGGGGGAGCGAGTGCTCTGAGATGGACAGGGACCTGGATAGGGGGCAGATACCAGGCCTGAAGCCTCCACTGAGTGGGACAGCGCCCCGCTCACCCCCATCCTCCGCCCAGCCCCCGTTAAGCAGGCACAGCCTCCGCCCGCCTTCGCCCATCAGCGCCAAGTTTGTGAGGGACTTCTGCCTCCGCAGGGGGGCGGAGTGTGTGGCACCGCCATTCTTAAACACTGACAGACCCGAGGACCTTTGCATCATCCTCCCTCTGGGTGCGTGGCTTTCTGTGGCCGGGAGGCTCAGTCCTCGATCAGCCGACAGAGCCAGTCGACAAGAGACTTCATGACGACGCTCCCGCACCCCGATATTCCACCCATCCACTTGTGGCAGTCACAGTGACATCGTCTGAGCGATTCCAGTCCCTGCTGGCAGAACTTGACGTGAGTGCAGCTCCCCCTCAGATCACTGACACTGCAGTGATGTTTAAATAACATGATGTGGGCTCAGGCAGGAGAAGTGTGTCGCACAGTCTCTCACAGAGAAAACCCCACAAGCTAAACTGCATGAACTGCTTCTTCAGGTGACAGGCTGAATGATTGCCAGCTCGGTAAGTCTTCATATCTTTGATGAAGCTGTGCCGTGATGATAAGGTCAGGAAGGAATAAATACAGGATCCAGAAATGAGCAGAAGAATATTCCTCTCACAAGAAGAAGCATCGAGGCGAAACCTTCACACTACCCACTCATGCACCAAAATGCACAGAAAGAGAGAGAGAGAGAGACGGTGCCTTGGGGTAGGCTGCAGTGGGGCTACTGTGAACACAGCACCCACTTGAAGCAATGAGAGAGATGGAATAATGTGAGCCCAATGCCAGGCACACCTCTTTTAGTATTCAACCTGCATCTGAAATCTATCCCCGTTCTCTCTCTACTGCAGTTGTTGCAGCTCCTGACGGGGCTGCGTAAACAAAAGGCAAAAAGAGAGGTTTGGAGCGACTGGATTATAAATAACACAAGTTTGATGGGGATTGGGAGAGAGAGAGAGCTTTTACTGTCTGAATCCATCGTCAGCTGTCTGACTGTCACTCAGACCACACTGGAATTTTAACGTTGCAGCTTCTTGAGGCAGTGAAAGTGACTACGTAACAGCATATCGGGACTGACCCTGAGGGAGACAGGAGGTGTGTGTGTGTGTGTCATGTTCCCTTCATTCTGATCAGGAGGAATTTTAGGGACATCACCATATGTTAATGGAAGAGGTGTGAAACTTTAAAACATTTGGCAAGACAGCATAGGATGCAGGAAGATACATCACAGCATCCTGAATCTCAAAATGATTTTGGGCGTCCGGAATTGTGGGGAGGGTCGGAGGGGAGGGGTGGAGGGGGGTGGGGGTGATCTTACTGGCTCACTGCGCCAGGTGAAGACGAACCCATCACATCAGGCGAGAGGCGGAAAATCAGTCTCACACCCATTTTTTCACCCCTCGTGACATTATCAGCCTCATTCAGCCAATGAAAGCAGCCTGGCACCCTGAGTTAAATATTCAATACCTGATTTAAATATGATTTGTGAGTCCAGCCTCACTATCCTCCACACTCACTTGTATTTAATGGCCTCACCAGTGGAGATCTTCACCAACAAGGATCATGTGTCTCATCTAATGGGGATTGGAGGCAGAGTCCTTGGGCAGTGCCACCCTGGAACCCTGGCAATGCCCACCAGGCACTGCACGGTACCAAGGGGGCAGAGCCTAAGGAGAGGGGGCAGGGCTGAAAGGAACAGGATAGAAGGGGCGAACCCATGACAGGGATTGGGGATGTCTGTAAGGGGAGGGCCTGGACAGCAACTGAAGTCTGAAGTTTATTTATTAGTGTCACAAGTAGGCTTACATTAACACTGCAATGAAGTTATTATGAAACTGCCACAGTCCAACACCTGTTCGGGTGCACTGAGGGAGAATTTTGCATGGACAATGCACCTTACCAGCACATCTTTAGACTGTGGGAGGAAAGCAGATCACCTGGAGGAATCCCATGCAGACATGGGGAGAATGTGCAGATTCTGCACAGACAGAGCAGAGAATCAAACCTGGGTCTCTGGTGCTGTGAGACAGCATTGCTAACCATTGTGCTACTGTACTACACTGTCACCAGGGAAGAGGCTGGGATAATGATCGGGGAGGGGGGAAGGGTGATGTCCAGGGTAGGAGGCATGGCAGAGTGACAAATCCCCTGGTGCACTATGTACACATGTACATTGGGAGACTGCGGCACATGTGCAATGGCATCCCTAGAGATTAACAGCCAGTTTCCTGGCATGAAAAGGCTCCGCCCACTCTCCCTGCCAGCGAGAATCATTTCTTTTCCTAAGTGCTGAATGACGGTGTTTGGGATCCCACCCACAAAATGGGTAAAATTCTCTCCAATTTTCAATCCCATTCAGCATTTGGGGTGAAGTGCTGGGAGGGTTGGGGGGAGAAGGGTGGACTGATTTTAATGGCTCACTAGTTGATTGGTAAGGCAAGCCCATAACATCAGGCAAGAGGTGGAAAATCATGCCCATACTTTTATCCCCTGTGATGTTACCGGCCTCATTCTGCCACAGAAAGCAGCCTGGTGCCCTGATTTAAATATTCAGTACCTGATTTAAATAGAGTCATACAGGTTTACAACATGGAAATAGGCCCTTCAGCCCAACTTGTCCATGCCACCCTTTTTTTTAAAACCCGTAGACTAATCCCAACTGCCCACATTTGGCCCATATCCCTCTATACCCATCATATCCATGTAACTATTTAAATGCTTTTTAAAAGACAAAATTGTACCTGTCTCTACTACTGCCTCTGGCAGCTTGTTCCAGACACTCACCACCCTCTGTGTGAAAAAATTGCCCCTCTGGACACTTCTGTATCTCTCCCCTCTCTCCTTAAACCTCTGCCCTCTAGTTTTAGACTCCCCTACCTTTGGGAAAAGATATTGACTATCTAGCTGATCTGTGCCCCTCATTATTTTATAGACCTCTATAAGATCACCTCCTCAGCCTCCTGATCCAGAGAAAAAAGTCCCAGCCTATCCAGCCTCTCTTTATAATTCAATCCATCAAGTCCCAGTGGTTAGTGTAGTTAGTGAATGAATGTAGTTTGTGAGTCTGGGACACTATTGTCTGGGCTGACTTGTACTTTATTTTTGGTAAGATCACCCCATGCTGCTAATCTCTTTGTAAAATGTTCAAGAGTATCTCTAGAGATGATCAGGAGTTGATGGAGTCACCAGCAATAAGGTGGCAATGCCTAGTGACAGCACAAATAATGATGAATTACTGAGAGAAACGGGGGAAAGGAATGCTCCCAGTTTCATGTTCCGCGACTTCAATGTCAGAAACGAGAGTGTGTCATTGTTACTCCCCCCAGTGAGGAGATACGCTACCAGAGACCACCTCCCTCAAACACACAGCTCAACTGAAATCCTTAGTTTTATTGGGTTGGGGCATCAAGAGATGTGGGACAAAGGTGAGTAAATGGAATTGATGGAATTGAGAGAGAGATCCGTTCCGATCTAACTGAATACAGGACAAGGCCAAAGTGCTGACAAAGGGCCATGCAGACTCCAAACTTTGGCTCGATCCTCTCCACACAGACACTGTCAGAAGTGCTGAGGTTTTCCAGCATTTTCTTTCTGGTTTTGATGCTGAATTGCTTCCTCTCATTGAGGATCAAACAAGTGAGGAGCAGAGAAATGTGAACTGGGAATAAAACTAACGGAAGGTGATTGAAGAGAACATGGGGATAGGTTAGCAGGGAAGCTAAAAGAAGGTAAAAGTTGGAGATGTTATTGTGCTAGGAATGGATTTACTGATTTGAGTCAATTGCTTTGCTCTGTTGTGTGCTGAGGGCAGCCTGCTGTAACTGAACTAATGATTGCACAGTGAAGATTGCTTCCACAGAGCTTTGCAGCCTGCTGTACTAATTAGTGAACTATTTATGGGAGACTAACCTGTCCAAATGCGGGCAGGACTCTGATTAAACTTGGCAATGTTGGAGGGTGAGGGAGCGGCTGCAGGAAACAATTAAAGTCTCTCTTCAATATCTTCCCTCTGGAATGACTGTCTTCAACAAAAACCCCGACAATAATCTTCAATTTTTTGACTCCCCTCATTTTCCGAGCACAGGCAAGTCTGCTGAATCGTGTAGAGTAGCCAACACTGTGTGTTACAGCCATCATCGAGGTGCCAGGGTAATTTAGTGTTGGACAAACCATCTGTTGTGAATGCAATTTGCCCTGTGGAATGTGATGGACGATGTCAGCGGAATATTGATTTGGCAACACAAGCAGCCAGACGGAGAAAAAATATCGAAAGAGCAAGTGCTGGAATTCAGAAATAAAGAAAAACAAAATGTCTGGCATTACACAGCCGAGCAGTGAGACATGAGGAAGAGGAGAGAGTCAGACACTGAGTGAAGAGGCTGCATCTGCTCTGCCTTTATAGCAGCTCCAACTAACTCCCTGGCAGAGAGATATTCACCTGGCTTTCCCCTCTCCAAATGCCAGGGGATCCACTCTGTGAGAACAACATCATGTTAGTAATGTGCTTGCTTCCAACACTGGACATATCACTGCAGGAGGGTCACCACAAGCCACAGTTACATCACCAACAAAAGCATGACTTTACAATTGTATTGTATTGTATAGCACCAAGAAAACATTTATATAGTGCCTTTTAAAACCCAAAGTCCAAAACAAAGTGCTATTGATGTGCAGTCAATGTTGTAATGTAAAAAAAATACAGCCAATTAATGTTGTAGTAAGATGCTCCAAAGAGTTACTGACCAGATAATCTGCTTTTGTGATGTGATTTGAGGATAAGTGTTGCCCAGGACACTGGGGAAGAGCTGTCTCTACTCTCCATCAAACAGCACTATGGGATCTTCTACATCCACCCAAGGAGGTAGGCAGGGCCTTGATTTAACATCCCATTCAAAATGCAACACCTCTGACTGTGCAGTGCTCCCTGAAAGCAATGAGCAAATGCCAGCCCAGATCATGGATTCCACTTCCTGGAATGGGATTTGAACTCACAGCATTTCTGAGTTAGCGGCAAGTTGCTCTGTCCACTGACCCACGACTGACATCATTGAACAGTTCAGTCTAAATGAATCACTAGCGTGACTGAGAGGCCTGAACACTTCAAACAGCAGTTTGGCGTACAGAGTCTCTGAGATTATATCAGATAAATCTTCACTGTTCAGAGCACAGCCTTGAGGAACACTGTCAGATTTCTCGCCCAAAGTTCTGGCAGTGTCCTGGAGATTAATCTTTCATTTCTGGAGACGCCAGAATAAACCAGGAGGATCTTAGCAGTGATAGCTTGCTGCATTTCCTCTATTGTAACAATGACTTCAGAGATGTTCCCCTGGCTATGAAATGCGTTGACACTTCCTGAGATCCTGAAAGTCTGTAGAATTGCTAATCTTTTATTTCAATGGCTCCTGGATATTGAAGAAAGCGCTTTCTGCTCAATGTGTTGCATTGATCATCAATTTCTGCAGAATTTCATCATCAATATTTGCACAGGAAAATAATCCATTGGATTGTCAACTCCAGTAAGATACATGGAACGTGCTTCCTTCCATTTGACCCACCACTTCTCAATTAAGGTTATTTATTAGTGTCACAAGTAGGCGTACATTCATACTACAATGAAATTACTGTGAAAATCCCCTAGTTGCCACACTCTGGTGTCAGTTTGGGTACACCGGGGGAGAGTTTAATATTGCCCATTCCACCTAACCAGCACGTCTTTTGAACTGTGGGAGGAAACCAGAGCACCTGGAGGGAACCCACGCAGACACAGGGAGAACATGCAGACTCCACACAGGAAATGATCCGAGCAGGGAATCGAGCCCGGGTCCCTGGTGTTGCGAGGTAGCAGTGCTAACCACTGTATCACAACACTGCCAAACAGCAGTTAACTAGTTAAAGATCAAATAAAATGTTTTGCAATAATCCAGCTTTATATATTGAATGGGATCAAAGGTTATAAAGGGAAAGCAGGATTAGACTTTTGAGTTGGACAATCAGCCATGATTGTGATGAATGGCAGAGCAGATTCGAAGGGCCGAATGACCTCCTTCTGCTCCTATCTTTGGTGTTTCTATGAAAGCAATGTATACAAAGAATAAAGAAAATTACAGCACAGGAACAGGCCCTTCAGTCCCTCCAAGCCTGCACCAATGCCTGACTGAACTAAAACCCCCTACCCCTCCAGGGATCAATTCCCTCTATTCCCATCCTATTCATAGAACATAGAACATTACAGCACAGAACAGGCCCTTCAGCCTTCGATGTTGCGCGGACCAATATAAAAAGCAATGCCCCTCCAAACTAAACCATTCCCTTCTCTTCCATATACTTATAAACTAACCTCTTAAACGCCACCAAACTTGGCGCATCCACAACTGCTGCAGGCAGGGCATTCCACTCCCGAACCACCCTTTGGGTAAAGAACTACCTCTGATATCCGTCCTATAACTATCACCCCTTAATTTAAAGCTGTGTCCCCTCGTGCTAGCTTTTTCCATCCTAGGAAAAAGGCTATCACTGTCCACCCTATCTCAACCTCTAATCATCTTATATGTTTCGATCAGGTCCCCTCTTAGCCTCCTCCCTTCTAATGAAAACAACCTCAAATCCCTCAGCCTCTCCTCATAAGACCTGCCCTCCATACCAGGCAACATCCTGGTAAACCTCCTCTGTACCCTCTCCAATTCCTCCACATCTTTCTTATAATGTGGGGACCAGAACTGCACACAATACTCCAAGTGCGGCCGCACTAGAGTTTTCTACAGTTGCAAAATGATGCTGCGGCTCCTAAATTCAATCCCCCTACCAATAAAAGCTAAGACTCCATATGCCTTCTTAACAACCTTATCGACTTGACTGCCTACTTTCAGGGATCTACGCACAAATACACCAAGATCCCTCTGTTCATCAACACTATTAAGAATCCTACCATTAGCCCTATACTCTACACATTTATTATTCCTGCCAAAGTGCATTACCTCACACTTTCCACATTAAACTCCATTTGCCACCTCTCGGCCCAGCTCTGCAACTTGTCCAAGTCTCTCTGCAAACTATAACACCCCTCTTCACTATCTACCACTCCACCGACTTTAGTGTCATCTGCAAATTTACTAATCCATCCTTCAATACCCTCATCCAGATCATTTATAAAAATTACAAACAGCAGGGCCCCAAAACAGACCCCTGAGGTACACCACTTGTCACCGAACTCCAAGCTGAATATCTCCCATCAACCACCACCCTCTGTCTTCTACCTGCTAGCCAATTCCTAACCCAATTAGCTAAATCACCCTCTATCCCATACATCTGCATTGTCTGCAGAAGTCTTCCATGGGCCACCTTATCAAACGCCTTACTAAAGTCCATATATACCACATCAACCGCCTTACCCCCATCCACCTCCTTAGTCACTTTTTCAAAAAAATCAATGAGGTTAGTAAGGCACGACCTACCCTTCACAAAACCATGCTGACTATCTCCAATCAATTCATTACTCTCTAAATAACTAGAAATCCTATCCCTAATTATTCTCTCCAACACTTTGCCCACCACAGAAGTAAGACTCACTGGCCTATAATTCCCGGAAGGTCTCTCTTCCCCTTCTTGAACAACGGGACCACATTCGCTATCCTCCAGTCCTCCGGAACCACACCCGTAACCAACGAGGACCTGAAGATCAGAGCCAGAGGCTCCGCAATCTCCTCTCTTGCCTCCCAGAGAATCCTAGGGTAAATCCCGTCCAGCCCAGGGGACTTATCCAACTTCAAACCCTCGAGAATATCTAGCACATCCTCCCTATCTACTTCGATACCTTCCAGTTTGCTACCCTGTACCTCAGTGTTCTCCATAACTACATTTACAAGTATTCATGTACTTGTCAAGATGCCCCTTAAATGTCACTAAGCTATCCGCTTCCATTACCTTCCCCGGCAACGAGTTCCAGGTAGCCACCACCCTCTGTGTAAAAAATCTGCCTCGTACATCTCCTTTAAACCATGCCCCTCACACCTTGCCCCCTAGTAATTGACTCTTCCACACTGGGAAAAAGCTTCTGACTATCCGCTCTGTCCATGCTTTTCATAATCTTGGTCTCCCCTCAACCTCCGTCGCTCCAATGAGAACAAACCGAGTTTCTCCAACCTCTCCTCATAGCTAATGCCCTCCATACCAGGGCAATATCCTGGTAAATCTTCTCTGCACCCTCTCCAAAGCCTCCACATCCTTCTGGTAGTGTGGCAACCAGAATTGAACACTATATTCCAAATGAGGCTTCACTAAGGTTCCATAAAGCTGCAACATGACTTGCCAATTTTTAAACTCAGTGCCCCCAGCCGATGAAGACAAGCATGCCGTATTGTCTACACTTCCTGTCAGTGTCACACTCACTTCCCATCAGACCTGAAGCCTCACACTTTCAAAACAGTGCATCCTCCACCAGCCGTGGCCAACTCCATGGGAGAAGTTTATTCCAACTAAATTTCAAGCATATTCCCAAATAGAACAATATTGATCAGTCCCAAGAATACAATAAATAACAGCTGGCTTAATGAATATCGTGGAAAATAATACCCCATAACTTAAAAGGGCATGACAGTTGAGTTAATTTTGGGAAGCAGTTTAAGTACAGCTCTCTTGATATCTTGTAGTGAGTGTGCAGTGAGTAACATGTGTGCTGTCCTGACACATTAGAAACTGGAGGTAATATTTAAATGCTAAAAAATGACGAAATTGGTTGTGACTTCAGATAAATGATAAACCCAAGTTAATAAAATGGCCAGAAATCTATTTCCTCATTCAGAGAATCACAGAGAGCAGAAACAAGGCCATTCGGCCCATTATACCATTGCTAGCTCAATAAAGAGTTTGTTCAATTTGACTCAGTCCTTTCCCCCCAGTATCAGCAGTGACTCAATGTGTTGTCTCCTTGGCTCTGTATCAGAATTGATTCAAATCCCCTGGGATGACATTCCCACTGAAGGAATTCTGCGCTGTTGGAACAACAAGCTTTTGGATAATATATTAAATACAGGCTCAATATGCCTATTAGTTTGATGTAAAATATCCATCAATATCCTCAGTACGCCACCCCAAATGTTTTAATAAAACAGATTATTTTGTCATTATCACCATGTTGTTTATGGAGGTTGCTGTGTACAAATTGGTTCATGGGTTTCCTACATTACAATAATGATTACTCTTCAAGGAATTGTTTTCTGTCTGCAAATCAACTTGGAGTGTCCTGAGGTCATGGGAGAAGATATTTAAATGAGTTATTTCCTCAGGATTCTTGACGCTGTTCCATATTCATTAACTCTTTAGCTCTTCTTTTTTTGTTTCACTTGTCTGGGGAACCACTCAACTTGTGAACAGACCAAGGCAATCACTTCAACTGGTGAGGTGAGGGAGAAAAGTGGCACGGTGGTTAGCACTGCCGCCTCACAGCGCCAGGGACCTGGGTTCAATCCCCAGCTTGAGTCACTATCATGTTGGAGTCTGCACATTCTCCCCGTGTCTGCGTGCGTTTCCTCCGCTTGCTCCGGTTTCCTCCCATGCTCCAAAGATGTGCAGATTAGGTGGATTGGCAATGCTCCCTCAGCATCAGGGTGGATTTGTCAGGGTTAATGCATGTGGTTATGGGGATAGGGCCTGAGTTGGATTGTGGTTGGTGCAGATGTGATGGGCCAAATGGCCTCTTTCTGCACTGTATAATTTCGATGATTCAATGATTCTGAAGCATTGTGGAAGAGGTAGACTCTGGAGGTTTATCAGGGAGTGAGGGGTAATGAAACAGAGGGCTAATGAATGGAGTTTCAGAAAGCAGTGCCCTGTCAGCTGAACAAAGCAAGGGGAAGATATAAAAATGTTAGAGTCACAAAGGTAGGTTTTATCTGTTGAGTTGGGACACATTGCAGAGTGAGGAAGGGATGAGGCCACAAAGGGAAATGTAAACATTCCCAGAACTGTTGTGGTTTTGTTCAGCCTGTTCTCACACTAATATCAATGTGTCCACTCCCATTCATAAACAGAGTTCAATGGTTTCTCATCCCAACCCTATAGCCCGTGGTTTGGCTTCAATATCCCTCATTTTCTTTCAGACCATTATCTGACAGATGTGTTTCCAGATGCATTTCTATTCCCAGATTCTTCACAATTAGCTCACTGCCAAAGAAGAAACTCTTTTGCGAGCCGTAAAGAACCGCCAGAATAAAGTAGCCTGTCTATTTCTCTTTAATGATCAACTCAGCCTCATTTACCTCATCAATTTCTTCCATCTTTTGTCACTCCAGGAACAGATCCCATTCTCTATTTCTATCACCTGCAGCAAGGTTCCCCGCTGGTAACTTACACAATAAAGTTAAAATTTCATTTTATTTATTACATAGAAATATAGAACAGTACAGCACAGTACAGGCCCTTCGGCCCTCGATGTTGTGCCAAGCTAAGTCCGAACCCAAAATCAAGCTATCCCATTCCCTATCATTCTGGTGTTCTCTATGTGCCTATCCAATAACTGCTTGAAAGTTCCTAAAGTGTCCGACTTTAGTAGTGGTAGGGGGATTGAATTTCAGAGCCACAACGTCATGTTGCAACTGTACAAAACTCTAGTGCGGCCGCACTTGGAGTATTGTGTGCAGTTCTGGTCCCAACATTATAAGAAAGATGTGGAGGCATTGGAGATGGTACAGAGGAGGTTTACCAGGATGTTGCCTGGTATGGAGGGCAGGTCTTATGAGGAGAGGCTGAGGGATTTGAGGTTGTTTTCATTGGAAAGAAGGCGGCTAAGAGGAGACCTTATTGAAACATATAAGATGATTAGAGGTTTAGATAGGGTGGACAGTGATAGCCTTTTTCCTAGTATGGAGAAAGCTAGCACGAGGGGACATAGCTTTAAATTAAGGGGTGGTGGTTTTAGGACAGATGTCAGAGGTAGGTTCTTTACCCAGAGGGTCGTAAGGGTATGGAATGCCTTGCCTGCGTCAGTTGTAGATGCGCCAAGTTTGGTGGCGTTTAAGAGGTTAGTAGATACGTTTATGGATGAAAAGGGAATGGTTTAGGTTAGAGGGTCACTGCTTGTTCCTAATTGGTCGGTGCAACATCGAGGGCCGAAGGGCCTGTTCTGCGCTGTAATGATCTATGTTCTATGACTCCACTATCACAGCAGGCAGTCCATTCCACACCCCAACCACTCTCTGAGTAAAGAATCTATCTCGGACATTCCCTCCTATATCTCCCACCATAAACCTTATAGTTATGCCATTTATTAGTCACAAGTAGATTTATATTAACATAGCAATGAAGTTACTGTGAAAATCCCGAAGCTGCCACCCTCCTGCGCCCGTCCAGGTACACTGAGGGAGAATTTAGCATGGCCAAAATACCCAACCAGCATTTCAGACCGTGTGGGAGGAAACCCACGAGGAAAGACACAGGGAGAATGTGCAGACTCCACACGTAATGACCCAAGCTGGGAATCGAGCACGGGTCACTGTGCCTTTGGGTGTGATATCTGACTGTGCTTTATTTTCTTATTTAATATCTCCCCAACTCTTCCCTGATTTACTCTGATCAAATCATAAGGATACGTGAAATAGGAACAGGTGTCGGTCACACTCCCCCTCGAACCATTCAGTAAGATCATCCATCACAACCCCAACTCCTCAGAGAGTGCTCTTGTAGAAGCAGAGGTTACGAGGGAGGGAGTTGATTGGTAAGTTGTGGATAAGGTGAGGAAATATTTACTATTTTTATCACTTATAGTTTGTAAAGTCTTTTTGTGGTTTATAGTTTATATATAAACTATGTTCTATATACTGTGGCAGCGAGGATCAGGAAAGCAAGGCCCTGGAGTAATTAATTTGAAAGGTTTAATTTAAAGGGGTAAGTCATGTAAGAAAACTCAAAGCTGTGATGCGCTTTATTATCCAAAAAAATCATAAAACGTGAGAAACTAAACTACGAGGGCAAACTAGCGAGGTATATAAACTGACAAAAAGAGTTTCTTTATGTTTATATAAAAGATGAGAGATCAAGATGGTCCTGGACTCCTTGGAGAAAATGAATCTGGGAGATAGTTACTGGGAGCAAGGAGCCAGCAGAGGAATTAAACAAATATCTCACATCAGTCTTTACAGTGGGAGATAGTTCAAACATTATGATTCGGGGGATTGGCCACGCTAAATTCTCCCTCAGTGTACCTGGATAAGCGCAGAAGTGCGGTGATGAGTGGGTTTTCACAGTAACTTCATTGCAGTGTTAATATAAGCTAACTTATGACAGTGATAAATACAATAAGTAAATAAACAATACTAAAGAATATGGGGGAGGAATAAAGAACCATCTCTAGAGAAGTCATATTGGAAAATTTAACGGGGCTAAAGGCAGATCAGGCCCCTGCCCCGATGGTTTGTACCCAAGAATCCTAAAAAAAAAGCAGTTACAGACACGGTGGATCCATTGGTTGAGAAATTAAATTGTGGCCTGCTCTCTCAGGTGAATGTGAAAGATTCCACAGCACTCATCAAAGAGGAATTCTTCCAGTCTTCTGGTAAATATTCAGCTCTTAGCCAAGGCCTGAAACAACTGATTTCATCACAAATTTCGCTGGTGTTTGTGGGATCTTGCTATGCACTAATTAACTGCTGCTTTACAACAATGACTGTACTTTGGATGTGGGACTTTATCAGATTGGGAAGGACACTATAAATGCAAATTACCAGTTCCTCATTCCTACTTTTTAAATAGATAATTAAAAATAGAAACTGTCTCAAAAGGGATTAATATTTTTATATAAACTGCTCCATAGCCTCCATGCTCCAATCACTGGTTATGCCTGATCGCCTCTTTTTAATGCAATCTTCCATCTGCTGCTGAACACTGAATGTTTCCTCCTGGAATTCTTGTCTGAGCCAGAAATTACAAGGTGCAAACTTGTCAAAGCTTTCTGAAAATCCCCATCTACCAAATAACTCAAAAGGAGCAGAGACGCATGGGAAGTCTGTGCACACTTAGCTTAAACGTTGGTGATATAATTTGAGAAGGCCATTAAAAAGCATACACCTTCAAGAATTAGACTTACTGCGCAGAGGAGGCCTTTCGGCCCAGCATCTCTGCACTGCCTCTCTGAATGAACAACTCAACTAGTTCCATTCTCCTGCTTTTTCCCTGTAACCCTGAACATTCTTCCTTTTTAAATAATTCTAATTTACTTTTGAATGACTCAACTGAACCTGCTTCCACTACATTCTCGGGCTGCGTATTTCAAACCTTAACTAATTGCTGGGTGAAAATGTTTATGCCCTTGCTTCTTTTTCCAATCGCCTTTGTAGTAGGGCAAACCCAGAAAGTGTGGGCTGCAGAAGGAAAGGACCATATGGAGAGGGTTAAACACACAGCCTGACTGTAGTACCCACAGTTACTGGAGGGCAGGCACACAACAAAGTATAAACAACTACATCCCAGATAGCACTAACACAGTCATACACCAGGGGAGAACTTTCAGAAGCTACAACAACAGTAAGAGAATCGATACACTTAGCAAAGCTCCACAATGTCTAGAGGAGCCAGTGTGCCTCTGGAAAGCTAATCAAGTATCAGGGAAGTGGGAACAATTCACACACCATTGAAATCAGCTTGACAAGCACACTATGATATTGTAACTAGGTGGACAAGATATGTCTAGAAAATGATTAAAGTTAAAGCACACAGGATAATGGATTAATGTGATCAAACTAGAACTGTAACCAATTCAAAGTAACAATATGATAACCTATTGTAAATGTAACACTTTGTAATGTAAAGGGTATAAGAATATGTAAGAACCAATGATGAACAGAGTAGCTTGGAAGTAAGCTGGAATCACAGCTCCGAGTTCTGCTCTTCCTCCTGCATGTTGAATGAAGCTGTTTTCGTTGATGTTCTACACAGTCTCGGAAGACTCCATTCATTTATTTCCTCCAATATTTCCAATTAGTCCCTGTTTTGTTTCTCTACCAAAGCAAGTGAGTGATGATAAACTTTTCTAAACACTGGTTAGGTTTTAAATTGTAGGAAGAATGTTAAGGTCTAGGAGAGGGTTCAGAAGAGATTTACCAGAATGGTTCCAGGAATGAGGGAGACAGTAGTGAGGTGGTATTGTTCTCTTTAGAACAAAGTTAAAATGGGGCATTAATAGAGATAGTCAAAATCACAAAACGTTTTGATAGGGGTAAGTAAAGAAAGATTGCTCCAGTAGGGAGTAACGCACCTCCTAACTTCCCAAAGTTTGTCTGGTGTCCATGAGGCACAGATCAATAGTGCAAGTAAAGTGCCAATGACATTCAAGAAGCTCGACGCCATCCAGGGCAAAGTATCCTATTTAATTAGTATTCTTTCCACAAACATTAACTTCCTTCACCACCAATGAACAATATCAGCAGAATGTACCATTTACAAGACACATTGCAGGAACTCACCAAAGCTTCTTAAACAGCACCTTCCAAATCCACAACCTCTACCATTTAGAAGGACAAGAACAGCAGATACTTGGGAACACCACCACCTAGAGGTTTCCCGCTAAGTCACTCACAATTCTGACTTGGAAATATATCGCTGTTTCTTCACTGTCGCAGAGTCAAACTCTCTCCCTAACAGCATTTCTAGGGAATACCTATAGCACATTTAGTTGAGGAATTCATGAAGGCAGCTCACCACTACCTTCTCAATTGGGGATGGAAGTTTGCTTTTACAAATTGGCTGCTGAGTTTTCTACATTGCAATAGTCACTATACCTCAAAAAGTCGTTAATTGAATCCAAAATACTTTTGTGCACTAATCTTGTGAAAGGTGCACTCCATCAAGCTTCCTTCCTTCCTTCCTTTCCAAACACAATCAGCACATGGATTGCGGCAATTCCACCATCAGCTCCTGAATGTTAATCAAGAATGG
Organism: Sphyrna mokarran; assembly: GCA_024679065.1. NCBI lineage: Eukaryota > Metazoa > Chordata > Chondrichthyes > Carcharhiniformes > Carcharhinidae > Sphyrna > Sphyrna mokarran. The sequence continues at coordinate 1,695,480 of JAGIQG010000008.1, read as the reverse complement.
GGCTAAATGGACAGTGTCACTCAGATCACAGAACCAATAGAAACAGTAACTCAAACCGCTTCATTGCACTGCCAAGTCCAGCTCAATTTTTCATCTCTCCAAAAACCAATCAACAACTCTTTTTTTCAAATATTTCACAACCGTCATTATCAATAACCAACCCCATGTTGCCGGGGGAAACCTACCTTCTTTATTCCTTCAGGAGGATAGGTTTAAACAGGAGGCTATTGTGTAACATTGCTGAACTAATGTGAGGAATTTACTGACAGTGTTGACCTACCAGATATCTCCTCGAGGCACTGTTTGGCAGTCTTACTGTAAACGGAATCCATTTTTGTTGGGCTGGCACTTGTGTCACCAGAGAGCAGGGCTGAGCCATCACTGTCAGAGTGAGTTCTGAAAAATGTATTTTGAAGCTTGTATTAATAATTCATCACCACACCATAAAACCCTTCCAGCGAAGAGATTATTTAGTGCATCCTGCCCACGTGGGCTGAATAGTCCCAGACAAACGACTCCCGGCTTTTCCCCACAGCCTTGCATTTCCTTCTCCTTACAAGTATTTATCCAATTCTCTCTTGAATGTTCAGAATGAAGTTGCCTTTTTGTACAGAACATTCCAGATCATTCAACTCACTTTGTTAAAAGAAAGTTCTTATCATTCCCACCCCCCTCCCCCATTTAACAGACATAGAACATAGAACATTACAGCACAGAACAGGCCCTTCGGCCTTCGATGTTGCACCGACCAATATAAAAAGCAATGCCCTCCAAACTAAACCATTCCCTTCTCTTCCATATACTTATCAACTAACCTCTTAAACGCCACCAAACTTGGCGCATCTACAACAGCTGCAGGCAGGGCATTCCACTCCCGAATCACTCTTTGAGTAAAGAACCTACCTCTGATATCCGTCCTATAACTCATACCCCTTAATTTAAAGCTGTGTCCCCTCGTGCTAGCTTTCTCCATCCTAGGAAAAAAGGCTATCACTGTCCACCCTATCTAAACCTCTAATCATCTTATATGCTTCAATAAGATCCCCTCTTAGCCGCCTCCTTTCTAACGAAAACAACCTCAAATCCTTCAACATCTCTTCATAGGACCTGCCCTCCATACCAGGCAACATCCTGGTAAACCTCCTCTGTACCCTCTCCAATGCCTCCACATCTTTATAATGTGGGGACCAGAACTGCACACAATACTCCAAGTGCGGCCGCACTAGAGTTTTGTACAGTTGCAACATGATGCTGCGGCTCCTAAATTCAATCTCCCTACCAATAAAAGCTAAGACTCCATATGCCTTCTTAACAACTTTATCCACTTGACTGCCTACTTTCAGGGATATATTGACACATACACCAAGATCCTTCTGTTCCTCAACACTATTAAGAGCCCTACCATTAGCCCTATACTCTACACATTTAGTGTTCCTGCCAAAGTGCATTACCTCACACTTTTCCACATTAAACTCCATTTGCCACCTCTTGGCCCAGCTCTGCAACTTGTCCAAGTCACTCTGTAAACTATAACACCCCTCTTCACTATCTACCACTCCATCGACTTTAGTGTCATCCGCAAATTTACTGATCCTGCTCTTCTGCCAAAATCTCCCATCATTTTGAACATTGATATTCAATCACCCCTTAGCAATCTCTGCTCAAATTGAGAACAATTTGACCTCCTCGATATTTCCACAATATTGAAATTGCTCCTAATTGTTCTGATAAATCTGAATTCTCAAGGCCTCACCACCTTTCCTATAATGCAGGATCTGGATTGGTCACAGGAACTCCAACCAGGATCTAAGCAATAATTGATGAAGGTTTCCTTATATCTGTACTCTATGTCTCTATAAGATTAGGCACTCATGTCTTTTTGATAACTTCTCCAATTTTGTAGCTATGAAAAATTTCATTGTGTATTTTGTCCACTAAAGGGTAACATGAGTACATAAATCAGCAGAGGGAGTTTAAGAAATCTAAATACAGTACATCCACCAGTTCCCCTTTAGCAACAGCATATGTGACTCCTCAAAGAACTCCAATAAATTGATTAAACATGATTTCCTTTTCACAAGACCATGTTGACTTTGCCTGATTGCCTTGTATTGATCCAAATACCCTGCTTTCATATCTTTTAACAATGACTGATGTTAGGTTAACTGGTTTGTAGTTTCCTGCTTCTGTCTCCCTCTCTATGTTTCCCCTTTTCTTCCAAGAACCCTAAAGAACAGTCATTCTGCTTCTAGAGATTTGTGTGTGTGAACCCCCAGGTCTCTCTGTTCCTGCAGCCCCATCAGAACTGTCTCACATCTGGCAGACATTTGTTGTCATGGATCTCACGGATAGAAAACAATGGAGAAGGTTCAGAGCTGGAGTTACAGGTGTGATTAGCACTGATTCTGAGATGCAGAAAGGGAATTTGGAGATGGGGGTTGGACTTTGCATGAACTGAAGGGTCTCAAAATGCTTCTCAGAGAAAGGAAAGATATCCTTGTATGATTGAGTCAGTACGCTCTCTGACACCACTCCATTATCAACCTATTAATATCAAGCAAAATGAAGCAATGACCTCCTGTTTTTACAGGGCAGGCTGACTGAGGAATGGCCAATCACTCCTCATCCGAATCCTTAAACATACACTGACCTTCCTCAAAAAGAACCATCAACAACTATTGCCTCCTGCTGGCAGTATAGCCATGCTGCAGGTCACTGCACTCTCATCACTGAGCCAATGGGTTGTAAGTTCAAATCCCATTGCAGAAACACAGAACATTACAGCACAGAACAGGCCCTTTGGCCTTCGATGTTGCGCCGACCAATATAAAAAGCAAAGCCCCTCCAAACTAAACCATTCCCTTCTCTTCCATATACTTATCAACTAACCTCTTAAACGCCACCAAACTTGGCGCATCTACAACTGCTGCAGGCAGGGCATTCCACTCCCGAACCACCCTTTGGGTAAAGAACCTACCTCTGATATCCGTCCTATAACTATCACCCCTTAATTTAAAGCTGTGTCCCCTCGTGCTAGCTTTCTCCATCCTAGGAAAAAGGCTATCACTGTCCACCCTATCTAAACCTCTAATCATCTTATATGTTTCAATAAGGTCTCCTCTTAGCCGCCTCCTTTCTAACGAAAACAACCTCAAATCCCTCAGCCTCTCCTCATAAGACCTGCCCTCCATACCAGGCAACATCCTGGTAAACCTCCTCTGTACCCTCTCCAATGCCTCCACATCTTTCTTATAATGTGGGGACCAGAACTGCACACAATACTCCAAGTGCGGCCGCACTAGAGTTTTGTACAGTTGCAACATGACGTTGCGGCTCCGAAATTCAATCCCTCTACCAATAAAAGCCAAGACTCCATATGCCTTCCTAACAACCTTCTCGACCTGACTGCCTACTTTCAGGGATCTATGCACATACACACCAAGATCCCTCTGTTCATCTAGACTACTAAGAATCCTACCATTTGCCCTATACTCTACACATTTATTATTTCTGCCATAGTGCATTACCTCACACTTTTCCACATTAAACTCCATTTGCCACCTCTCGGCCCAGCTCTGCAACTTGTCCAAGTCCCTCTGCAAACTATAACACCCCTCTTCACTATCTACCACTCCACCGACTTTAGTGTCATCTGCAAATTTACTAATCCATCCTTCAATACCCTCATCCAGATCATTTATAAAAATTACAAACAGCAGGGGCCCCAAAACAGACCTCTGAGGTACACCACTTGTCACCGAAAATACAAAATACAAAAATACAAAATACAAAATAGGCTGACTAATATCCTGAGTGCCTTCGGAGGGAAAATTAGATTGTCAGAGAAACACAGATAAGACATTAAACAGAGATCCTATCTGCATTGTTGGATTAAAAATCACACAGATTCTATGAGTGAATACTTGTCTTTCAACCAACATCATAGAAAAATCATAGAATCATCAAATTCTTACAGTGAAATAGGCCATTTGATCCATCAAGTCCACACTGACCACAGTCACATCTAGCCTGATCCCTATAGCCCCATGCATTTACCCTAGTTCGTTCCCCTGACATCAAGGGTCAATTTAACATAACCAATCGACTTAACATAAACATCTTTGAAATGTGGAAGGAAACCTTTGCAGACATGAGGAGAATGTACAAACTCTGCACAGTGATTTGAGGCTGGAATTGAACTTGGATCCCTGGTGCTGTGAGGCAGCAGTGCTAACCACTATGCTGCCGTTCTGCCCATAAAACACACAATCACATTGCAGCTTGTGGGATCTTGCTGTGCGCAGTCTGATTGCTATTTTTTCCAACATTGCAACAGTGGTTATAGGTCAACAAATACCTCTCTGGTTTATCAGGGATTTGAGATGTCCTTAGAGACAGAAAATGTCTTTATTTCTGGAAATAAAAACTCAGAAATGACTGCCAAATATTTGTTATTGGTTAAAAATAAACTGAGATATAAGAAACTGCTCTTTACACTATCGTATTTCATAGATTCGAATATAAGGAGCTGGAAATGGGAACAGAAAGACATCCAATTCTTTCAGTTTGATCTATGCTGTATTCCAACTGCTTCCACCTTCTTTCGACCTCTGGCTCTCTGCCAAGTTAACTCTCTGTCCCAGTCCATTATGCTCATTGGCCTACATTAGCTTCCCATCTGGCAATGCTTCCAGTTTCAAATTCTCATCCTTGTTTTCAAAATTCTCCCTATCTCAGTAACCTCTTCCAGCCCTACAACCCTCCAAAATCTCTGAGCTCCCCGAATTCTGGCCTCCACATTGTCTTGATTTCAATCCTTCTGCCACTGGTAGCCGTGTCTTCAGCTACCCAATTCCCTCTGTAAACATTTCATCCTCTCAAATCAGAACATTCCGGAATAGGTCATCCGGCCCATTGAGTCTACTCTCATATTTGATTAGATCATGGATGACCTTTTTTCGCAAGGTCTTGTTTTTTGTGGTTTATATAAATTATTTAGATTTCAATGTAGGAGGGTTGATCAGTAAGTTTACTGATGAAATATAAAAATTGGAGGGATGGTAAATAGCGAGGAGGATAGCCTTAAATTACAGGGAGATATAGATGGACAGGTCAGAAGTAAATGAAATTCAATCTGGATCAGTGTAAGGTGATACATTTGGGAGGCCAAATAAGGTAAGGGGATACATGATGAAATACATGAGGACACTGGGATCAGAGAGTCCTTGGTGTTCATGTACACCAGTCTCTTAAGATAGCAGGACAGCTGGTTAAAGTGATTAAGACGGCTTATGGTATACTTGGCTTTATTAGCTGAGGCTTAGAGTTTCCGAGCAGAGGAGGTTTTGCTGGAACTGTATAAAACATTGGTTAGTTCACTGCTAGAGCATTGTGTGTAGTTCTGGAATCCACATTATAGGAGGGATGTGATAGCAGTGGGAAGGTGTAGAGGAGATTTACCAGGATGCTGCCTGCCCTGGAGAGAGACATTCGAGATTAGAGTCTGCACAGGAGGAGGGATTCAGGTTAGGGGGTGAGAGTTGGGCATACAAGGGCTTAGGGTCTAGAATCCCTGATTGGAGGGAAGTGGAGGGGAGGGGCTGGTCTGAATCTCTTTGGATTTTTACAGATGTTACCCAGAACTTGGGAGCAATTTTATGGCTTCTAACTTCTTCAAAATAACCATTAGTGTAACCCTTTCAGATAGTTTCCAGCACTGGGTAATTACCCAGAGGAAGTTAGTGCTTCTGGACAATTGCTGGGTAAACCCAGAGCTGGGAATTTCTGAGATGGATTCCTCAGTGCACCATTGGACTTATGAGAAATGGTCTGCTGATGCCAAACTCTATTCAGAAAAAATCCTGTTAAACTGCTATAAAAATACAGGTTGATGTTGCTGTTGTAGCAATCAACAACATCCGAGGTAAATTAGAATCCAAACTGCCATCACTTCCTAACTGTCCAGCATGGACAGTTGGGCCGAATGGCCTATTTTCATGCTGTAACCACTATGACTATGACTGTAACACCGGAATACAGAAACCAATAAACATTCACCCTCTCGGGTCTGTTCCAGTGAGAGGAGATTTAGATTTTTACAGAGAGGAAATTCTTCCCAAACGCTGAACTCTCACTTTACACAACTCCATCTGCCTAAAGAGTTTCATTAATCACTGATCTCAAACTATCAACTCCATCCACTGTCAGGCATTTAGAGACATGAGGACTGATTAGAGACAATCAGCTTTGTGATTGGAAAATCATGTCTCACAAATTTGATTGAGTTTTTTGAAGGGGTAATCAAGAAGGTAGATGAGAGCAGTGCAGTTGATGGTGTCTACATGGACTTTAGCAAAGCCTGTGACAAGGTACCGCATGGTAGGTTGCTACATAAGGCTAAATCTCACAGAATCCAGGGTGAGGTATCTAAATGGATACAAAATTGGCTTCTTGACAAGTGGTTATAAGAGCCTGTGACCAGCAGTGTGCCTCAGGGGTCAGTGCTGGGCCCACTGTTATTTGTCATTTATATTAATGATTCGGATGAGATTATGGACACTTTAGGATCTTTCAAGCAGTTATTGGATAGGCATATAGAGCACACCTCTACAAAACTGTCCAGAGGGGCAATTTTTTCACACAGATGGTGGTGACTGTTCAGAACAAGCTGCCAGAGGCAATAGTAGAGGTGGGTACAATTTTGTCTTTTAAAAAGTATTTAGACAGTTACATGGGTAAGATGGGTATAGAGGGGTATGGGCCGAAGGGCCTGTTTCCATTCTGTAAATTTCTATGACTCTAACTTCACACATTTCTTTGTGATTGGCAAAGTTTGACAAAGTGCAGGCTGTAGGTTTGTTGTTCAATGGCAGGCTGTTTATACTGAATGCTTGGCCAAGGGAACACTTTCAGATCAGTGAAAGGATTGATTTTACAGTGCTGGAATAAACTGCTGTTCAACATGCACTGTCTGTCCAAATTCCAACTTCCACTTACAGACGTGAAGGATGAAACTCATCTGTGGTTAAATATGAAAATCCAAAAAAAGTTTTAATTTGTAATCTTGTGTTAAAGGGTTTGCATTTCTATAGCACCCGTTATAACATTCCAAAAAACTATAAAGCCAGGGAAGGGCTGTTTGAAGGATAGGCATGGTTGTAACATTGTGAAACACAGCAACTTATTGACACAAAGCAAGATCCCACAAACAACAAAGACTGGATAATCCATGACATCGCTACTGCTTCTGGACAGGTGAAATATTGGTCATGGATATCTGGAGGAATTTTACTGCTGATTTTAAAAATGAATACCTCGGTTTAATGTCCAACCTGAAAATCAAGTTGTGAATAAAAAAAGAGAAATTATAATTACAATTGAGAATCAGTCAGGGAAAGTGGGACATTCGACTGTGGACCTAAAACAGAGAAACACTACAGTGCAGAAAAAGGCCATTTGGGCCCATCGAGATTTCCAGCACTGCAATATTCTGCTTGATTTAATTAACAATCTGTTAGCCTTATATCAGTAATAGAACATAGAACATAGAACAATACAGCACAGAACAGGCCTTTCGGCCTTCGATGTTGTGCCGACCAAAATAAAAAGCAATGCCCCTCCTAACTAAACCATTCCCTTCTCATCCATATACTTATCAACTAACCTCTTAAACGCCACCAAACTTGGCGCATCTACAACAGCTGCAGGCAGGGCATTCCACTCCCTAATCACTCTTTGAGTAAAGAACCTACCTCTGATATCCGTCCTATAACTCATACCCCTTAATTTAAAGCTGTGTCCCCTCGTGCTAGCTTTCTCCATCCTAGGAAAAAGGCTATCACTGTCCACCCTATCTAAACCTCTAATCATCTTATATGCTTCAATAAGATCCCCTCTTAGCCGCCTCCTTTCTAACGAAAACAACCTCAAATCCTTCAACCTCTCTTCATAGGACCTGCCCTCCATACCAGGCAACATCCTGGTAAACCTCCTCTGTACCCTCTCCAATGCCTCCACATCTTTCTTATAATGTGGGGACCAGAACTGCACACAATACTCCAAGTGCGGCCGCACTAGAGTTTTGTACAGTTGCAACATGATGCTGCGGCTCCTAAATTCAATCCCCCTACCAATAAAAGCTAAGACTCCATATGCCTTCTTAACAACTTTATCCACTTGACTGCCTACTTTCAGGGATCTATTGACACATACACCAAGATCCTTCTGTTCCTCAACACTATTAAGAGCCCTACCATTAGCCCTATACTCTACACATTTATTGTTCCTGCCAAAGTGCATTACCTCACACTTTTCCACATTAAACTCCATTTGCCACCTCTCGGCCCAGCTCTGCAACTTGTCCAAGTCACTCTGTAAACTAAAACACCCCTCTTCACTATCTACCACACCACCAACTTTAGTATCATCTGCAAATTTACTGATCCATCCCTCAATACCCTCATCCAGATCATTTATAAAAATTACAAACAGCAGGGGCCCCAAAACAGACCCCTGAGGCACACCACTCGTCACCGAACTCCACGATGAATATCTCCCATCAACCACCACCCTCTGTCTTCTATCTGCCAGCCAATTCCTAATCCAATTAGCTAAATCACCCTCTATTCCACACATCTGCATTTTCTGTAGAAGTCTTCCATGGGCCACCTTATCAAACGCCTTACTAAAGTCCATATATACTACATCAACCGCCTTACCCCCATCCACCTCTCTGGTCACTTTCTCAAAAAACTCAATGAGGTTAGTAAGGCATGACCTACCCTTCACGAAACCATGCTGACTATCCCCAATCAATTCATTTCTCTCTAAATAACTATAAATCCTATCCCTAATAATTCTCTCCAATACCTTGCCCACAACAGAAGTAAGACTCACTGGCCTATAATTCCCAGGAAGGTCTCTCTTCCCCTTCTTAAACAATGGGACCACATTCGCTATCCTCCAGTCCTCCGGAACCACACCCGTAACCAACGAGGACCTGAAGATCAGAGCCAGAGGCTCTGCAATCTCCTCTCTTGCCTCCCAGAGAATCCTAGGGTAAATCCCGTCCGGCCCAGGGGACTTATCCAACTTCAAACCCTCGAGAATTTCTAACACATCCTCCCTATCTACTGCAATACTCCCCAATTTGCAACCCTGTACCTCAGTGCTCTCCACAGCTACATTTCCAGCACTCTGCGTGAATACCGAAGAGAAATATTTATTCAGTGCCTCACCAATCTCTTCAGGCTCCACGCACAACTTCCCACTGCTGTCTATGACTGGCCCTAATCTTGCCCTAACCAATCTTCTATTCTTAACATATCGAAAGAAAGCTTTAGGATTCTCCTTAATCCTATCAGCCAACATCTTCTCGTGTCCCCTCTTAGCTCTCCTCAATTCACTTTTTACCTCCTTCCTAGCTAATCTATAGCTATCCATTGCACTACCTGAGCCTTCGAGCCTCATCCTGACATAAGCCTCCTTTTTCTTCTTAACCAGCAAATCAACTCTTTTCGTACACCAAGGCTCTCTTACTCGTCCATTTCCTCCCTGCCTGACAGGGACATACTTATCAAGGACTCGCAGCAGCTGCTCCTTGAATAAGCACCACATTCCAGATGTTCCCAGTCCCTGTAGTTCCCTAGTCCAATCTATGCACCCTAATTCTCTCCTGATGGCCTCATAATTACCCTTCCCCCAGCTATAACTACAGCCCCCAGCTTCATGCCTATCCCTGTCCATCACTAAGGTGAACGTAACCGAATTGTGGTCACTATCACCAAAATGTTCACTAACTTCCAAGCCTAACACCTGGTCTGGCTCATTGCCCAGCACCAAATCCAATGTAGCCTCACCTCTAGTTGGCCTATCTACATACTGAGTCAAAAAACCTTCCTGCACACTCTGTACGAAAACTGACCCCTCTAACGAGCTAGAGCTATAGCTATTCCAATCAATATTAGCAAAGTTAAAGTCCCCCATCACAATTACCCTACTACTTTCACTCCTAATCAGAATTGACTTCGCAATCCTTTCCTCAACCTCTCTAGAACTATTAGGAGGTCTGTAAAAGACTCCCAACAGGGTGACCTCTCCTCTCCTGTTTCTAATCTCAGCCCATACTACCTCAACAGACAAGTCCTCATCAAACTTCTTTTCGATCACCGTGATACAGTCTTTGACCAGTAACGCCACTCCTCCCCCCCTTCTACCCCCTTCTCTACTCCGACTAAAGCATTTGTACCCCGGAACCTGCAACATCCATTCCTGTCCCTGCTCTACCCAAGTCTCTGAAATGGCCACAACATCGAAGTTCCAGGTACTGGTCCAAGCTGCAAGTTCCTCCCCCTTATTGCGAATACTCCTTGCATTAAAGTATACGCATCTCAAACCATGCCCCACCCCACCCGTACGCCGCTGTGTTTTACAACTCTCCTCTATAACCCCCTTACTCTCATCCCTCTCGGCACCCCAACTACTTAGGATCCCACCCCCCCCCGAATCAGTTTAAAGCCCCCATCATAGCCTTAGCAAATTTTCCCCCCAAGATATTAGTCCCCCTCTGGTTCAGGTGTAGACCATCTCTCTTGAAGAGGTCCCACCTATCCCAGAATGAGTCCCAATTGTTAAGGAACCTGAACCCCTCCCTCCTGCACCATCCACGCAGCCATGAGTTCAAACTATCCCTTTCTCTGTTCATCTCTAAACTATCTCTTGGCACAGGCAAGAGTCCAGAGATAACCACTCTGCCTGTTATGGACCTAAGCTTCCACCCTAACTCCATAAATTTCTGTTTAATATCCCCTTCCCTTGTCCTACCTACATCATGTGTCCCCACATGAACAATGACTTGGGGCTGACTCCCCTCACCCTTAAGAATCTTAAAAACCCGATCTGCGACATCCTGGACCCCAGCCCCTGGGAGGCAACACACCAGCCCTGAGTCCTGTTTATTACTATTTACCCTCCTATCTGTCCCTCTAACTATGGAGTCTCCTATAACTAGGCCTAATCTCTTATTCCCCCCACCCACCTGAGCATTCTCAGCAGTCTCACCCCCAGAGACCTGCTCCCTTTGGTCAGCTCCAGTTGATTCTTCCTCAACTGTAGCCTCCAAGACAGAAAATTTATTTTGGAGGGGAACAGCCCCAGGGGATTGTCTCCCCGATTGCTTCTTACCCCTCCTCCTAATAGTTACCCAATTATCACTTATAGGAGTTACAATCTCTTTGTTACTCCTGCCTATATCCTCCTCAACCTCTCGAATTACTCTGAGCTCCTCTAATTCCAGCTCCAGCTCCTTAACACGATCCTCAAGGAGCTGCAAATGTGCACACTTCCTGCAGGTATAATCAGCAGGAACACTACTGCATACAGGAGTTGCCACGGACTGCCTGCCTGCCATCCCTGATACCAACAAACTTCCCACACGGGGGGAGGGTGTGGGACCTCAGCCTCCTAATTACGACTTCCGTCAAACATCTTTCCCAAATTGCTGCCTCTCCTGCTGCTCCAAGGTAACAATGTTCCATTCCATGTGGTAAACTCATCTGTGAGAGTTATAGGACAAATATCAACAAAATACCCGATTGTCCTGTGTTTCTATCATCATCATCTTTCCCTCATTTATCTAGTGAAGCTCTACCAAAGTCTCTGAAATGGCCACAACATCGAAAAAAAAAAAGAAAATTAAAAAGGAAAAAAATGAAAAAAAAAAGGAAAAATAAAAAGAAAGAACGAAATTGAAGAGAAAAAGAGAAGAAAAAACCAGGAAAAAGGAGAAAAAAAAGATCTCAAAAGAGAAAAACAAAAAGAAAAAAAAAAAACACGAAGCCGCTGTGTTTTAGAAAAGACACAAGAAAAACAGCAGAACAAGATGAATAAAATAAAAACAAGATAAAGTACAAGGAGGGAAGACAAAAAAAAGAAGAAAGGGTAAGAAAAAAAGAAAAAAAAAAAAAAAGCAGTAAAAGCCCCACACGAATGAAACATACGGCAAGAATAAAACAACACCAACAAAAAAAAAGAAAGAGAAAGGAAAGAAAAAGAAGAACAACAACGATATAAGAAAAGGAACTCGAAAAAAGAAAAAAATGAAAATAAACAAAAAAATAAATAAAAATAAAAAACCAAAAACGCACAAGAAAAAAAGATGTGAAGAAAAAAGAAAAAAAAAGAGAAAGGAAAACATATAAATAGACATCCCTTTCTCGTAAAAAAAAACAAACTATCTCTTGGCACAGGCAAGAGTCCAGAGATAACCACTCTGCCTGTTATGGACCTAAGCTTCCACCCTAACTCCATAAATTTCTGTTTAATATCCCCTTCCCTTGTCCTACCTACATCATGTGTCCCCACATGAACAATGACTTGGGGCTGACTCCCCTCACCCTTAAGAATCCTAAAAACCCGATCTGCGACATCCTGGACCCCAGCCCCTGGGAGGCAACACACCAGCCCTGAGTCCTGTTTATTACTATTTACCCTCCTATCTGTCCCTCTAACTATGGAGTCTCCTATAACTAGGCCTAATCTCTTATTCCCCCCACCCACCTGAGCATTCTCAGCAGGCTCACCCCCAGAGACCTGCTCCCTTTGGTCAGCTCCAGTTGATTCTTCCTCAACTGTAGCCTCCAAGACAGAAAATTTATTTTGGAGGGGAACAGCCCCAGGGGATTGTCTCCCCGATTGCTTCTTACCCCTCCTCCTAATAGTTACCCAATTATCACTTATAGGAGTTACAATCTCTTTGTTACTCCTGCCTATATCCTCCTCAACCTCTCGAATTACTCTGAGCTCCTCTAATTCCAGCTCCAGCTCCTTAACACGATCCTCAAGGAGCTGCAAATGTGCACACTTCCTGCAGGTATAATCAGCAGGAACACTACTGGTGTCCCTCACCTCATACATACCGCAGGAGGTGCAATGTACTACCTGCACTGCCATCACTGTTACTTTAATTTGCAGGAGAGAAAAAAAAACTACCCACACACTTTTATTATTAGGTTAGAGGAGGGGGGAGGGTGGGATACTCTACCTGTGTAGAGTATCGGGTTTCCTCTCTGGACCAATTTATAGAGTCAGAGAGAAAAACTACAACTACCGGCAGCCTCCTAGTGACGACTTCCGGTTACAAGTTAGTTTAAATAAAAACGGCAAAAACTACTCCCGCTCGCTGTTTTAAACAAAGAGAAAAGTTAAAAAACTACTTAACAATCGAACTTCTCGCTCTCCCAAATCGCTGCCTCTCCGTGCTGCTCCAATGGAACAATGAGGCCGATACCCAGAGGTTAGTACTTATATAGCTTAAAAACTACAACTACCGGCAGCCTCCTAGTGACGACTTCCGGTTAATAGGGAAAATGCTGGAATCTTTATGAATGATGTGAGAAATGGACATTTGAATAATAATCATCTGATTGGACAGAGTCAATATGGATTTAAAAATTGGAAATCAAGTCTGATGAACTTGTTGGAGGTTTTTGAGGATGTTACTAACAGAATTGATAAAGGAAAACAGTGGGTGTGATGTACATGGATTGTGTTCATATAGGACTGGGGGGTAGATGGGAATTGGAATTGGAAAAACAATCAGACCACTTTCCTATTTAATGCGAGGCAGGTTTGAGAGGCTGAATGGCCTCGTTCACTGCAAGGTAGATTAGAGGTAATGCTTTGAGTAAGGATGTCGCTGAGGAAGTGTCATCAAGACTCAAAACATTGGCTCTATTCTCTCTCCACGGATGCTGTCAGACCCGCTGAGATTTTCCAGCACTTTCTGTTTTTGTGCATGTTTCTGTGTTGGAAATACTCTGTAATTGGGAGAAAGATGCTGCAGTACTTACTTATACATGAAGGGAGCGACAGTGGCGGTGTTGGGGTGGTTGTACTGTTGTGGGTGGGGGAGGTGAACCATCACGTTGCCATTGGTGCTGCTGCTTCCTGGAGCAAGGCCACCGGCAGTGACCATGGGAGTAGAGAGCGTGGCAGTGTTGGAGGAGGGTGGGGGTGAAGAGGATAGGTTGGCAGCCCTGCCCTCTGAGGAAGCGATGCTACTGGAGCTGGAAGCTTTGCCATCCACCTGGGATTTCTGCAGCGAGTGGCCGAGGCCAGCCTTTGCTGTCCTGCCTTTTTCTGCCTCTTTCATCGCCACAGGCGCAGGCACTAAGGTCGACTTTCCGGTTGGGACTTTGGAGCCGGGTTTGGGTATCCCACTGGAAGCAGGGATTGAACTCTCCTTCTTGACTCCAGTTGGTTTTCCTCCTTTTGGGATTAAGCTGGCAATCTTTGAGCTCTTCCTGGGAGTGTCGCTCACTTTCTCTTCTTTGCAGCTTTTTAATCCTTTACCCTTTTCCTTCTCTTCTTTCTCCTTCGCGTGCGGTGAAGCTTTTTTATTGCTGGTGATTTTCCCCCCTGTCCTCTGGGGCGTTCCCTTTGACTGTGTTTTTGGGCTGCTGCCTGTGGAACCCCCTCCTCCACCGTCTGCCTCCCCACCCTCGGGGAACGGACCCTCATCCCTCCCACCGTCCGCAGGTCCTGAGCTGGCTGAGAAGGGGGGTCTGGAGGATATCCGGTTATTGATCAGTTTGAACTTCTCCAGCATCGACCTCTGCCCATTGGAAGGGGGTTTGGTGGCCTCAGGGAGGGGGGGTCGAGGTCGGTCGGTGGGGGCTGTGGGGGAGGTGATGGGACTTGGCTGTTTCACGCTCAGCATGGATGAGGTGGCGGCGTGTTTAACGTTCATTGACTTGCTGCGCCAGGGTTTTCCAGCACCCGGGGAAGGGATGGATGACACCTGCGGTTGTCCAGCACTGGCTGTCGATCCCACATTCCCATTCATGCTGCCAGGCACGGGAGGATTCTTGGAGGATTCTGAAAGAAAGAAGAAAAATCCACCAACTGTCAGATTTTAAACCCAACCCCCAAAATAGTCACAGCTGTCTCAGCTAACAACTGTCTAACCAGAGTATCAAAAACTTGCATTTATATAGCACCTTTCATCACATCAAAACACTCTATAGCCAATTGAATCATTTTGAAGTGCAGTCACATGGCTGCCAATTTGGGCACAGCGAGATCCCATAAACAGCCAACTGATCTGGATAATCTTGTAATTTTTTTACATGATAACATTTCTAAAATATTAAATGATGGACATCAGACCCAGGATTCTCCTGGAATTCCCCTGCACCCACTCCATCCTTCGCTCTTCTGGAAAGAGAACCATGGAATTTTTTTACAGCGACCGGAGAGGATAGCCAGGGAGTTCATTTAATATCTCACCTGAAAGGCAGCATTTCTGACAGTGCGGCACTCCCTCAGCACTGACCCTCTGACCCTTGGAGAGAATTATTAGGGATAGGATTTATAGTTATTTAGAGAGAAATGAATTCATTGGGGATAGTCAGCATGGTTTTGTGAAGGGTAGGTCGTGCCTTACTAACCTCATTGAGTTTTTTGAAAAAGTGACCAAAGAGGTGGATGGGGGTAAGGCGGTTGATGTGGTATATATGGACTTTAGTAAGGCGTTTGATAAGGTGGCCCATGGAAGACTTCTGCAGAAAATGCAGATGTATGGGATAGAGGGTGATTTAGCTAATTGGGTTAGGAATTGGCTAGCAGATAGAAGACAGAGGGTGGTGGTTGATGGGAGATATTCATCTTGGAGTTCGGTGACAAGTGGTGTACCTCAGGGGTCTGTTTTGGGGCCCCTGCTGTTTGTAATTTTTATAAATGATCTGGATGAGGGTATTGAAGGATGGATTAGTAAATTTGCAGATGACACTAAAGTCGGTGGAGTGGTAGATAGTGAAGAGGGGTGTTATAGTTTGCAGAGGGACTTGGACAAGTTGCAGAGCTGGGCCGAGAGGTGGCAAATGGAGTTTAATGTGGAAAAGTGTGAGGTAATGCACTATGGCAGGAATAATAAATGTGTAGAGTATAGGGCTAATGGTAGGATTCTTAGTAGTCTTGATGAACAGAGGGATCTTGGTGTATATGTGCATAGATCCCTGAAAGTAGGCAGTCAAGTCGATAAGGTTGTTAAGAAGGCATATGGAGTCTTAGCTTTTATTGGTAGGGGGATTGAATTTCGGAGCCGCAACGTCATGTTGCAACTGTACAAAACTCTAGTGCGGCCGCACTTGGAGTATTGTGTGCAGTTCTGGTCCCCGCATTATAAGAAAGATGTGGAGGCACTGGAGAGGGTACAGAGGAGGTTTACCAGGATGTTGCCTGGTATGGAGGGCAGGTCTTATGAAGAGAGGCTGAGGGATTTGAGGTTGTTTTCGTTAGAAAGGAGGCGGCTAAGAGGGGACCTAATCGAAACATATAAGATGATTAGAGGTTTAGATAGGGTGGACAGTGATAGCCTTTTTCCTAGGATGGAGAAAGCTAGCACGAGGGACACAGCTTTAAATTAAGGGGTGATAGTTATAGGACGGATATCAGAGGTAGGTTCTTTACCCAAAAGGTGGTTCGGGAGTGGAATGCCCTGCCTGCAGCAGTTGTAGATGCGCCAAGTTTGGTGGCGTTTAAGAGCTTAGTTGGTAAGTATATGGAAGAGAAGGGAATGGTTTAGTTTGGAGGGGCATTGCTTTTTATATTGGTCGGCGCAACATCGAAGGCCGAAGGGCCTGTTCTGTGCCGTAATGTTCTATGTTCTATGTTCTATGTTCTAGTGCGGCGCTCCCTCAGCACTGACCCTCTGACAGTGCGGCACTCCCTCAGCACTGACCCTCTGACAGTGCGGCACTCCCTCAGCACTGACCCTCTGACAGTGCGGCACTCCCTTAGTATTTGACACCATGTCCAGAATGCTTGCGGATTACCGGGGGATATGAAACCAAGGTGGGTATATGGAATTAAAAGTTGGATTAGCCAAGATTGAGTTGAATGGTGGGCCAGCCTCAAGGGGCTGAAAGGCCTCCTCCTGTCTGGTGCTTATAGAACATAGAATATAGAACACTAGAGCACAAACAGGCCCACAAGTTGTTCCGATATTACCCATACCTACTAGGCCATAGAACTACCTGTAACTCCCAATCCCATTAAATCCCATGTCCTCATCCAGAAATCTTTTAAAAGATCCCAGTGAGCTCGCCTCCACCACTAGCGATGGCAATGATTCCATTCACTCACCACCCTCGGAGTGAAAAACTTACACTTAACATCTCCTCTGTATCTTTAAGGAGCTCCGTCACTTTGAGATGAAAAATAATTCAGTTACTTTCTTTGTGTCACTGGATTACAGACTAATGCAGCTCAGAAGGAGCTCACTGTTTAACAGAAAAGATCAAAAGTTATTGGAGAAGGGCAACATGACCAGGTTCAGATCATCCATAATGTTATTGAATGATTGAGCAGGCCTGAGGGGTTGAATGGTCTACTCCTGCCTTCAATGAGTATGTCTTCATATTCATCTGTATGGAGGCCATTCAGCTTATCTTGCCCATGCTAGCTCTTTGAAAGAGATATCCAATTCGTCCCATTCCGTTCCCTGCAAATGCTGCTTTTTTGAGAATATACCCGTTAAAAAGTCATAACTGAATCTGCTTCCACATCTCATCCGCTTCCCAATGTCCAGATAAAAGTCTCACTTTCGGTTTCCAATGGCCTGAACTCGGGTTACAGACCGCTCGGCCTGTGGAAACCAGTCTCTGGGAGTAAAACTCACTGAGCCTTTGAACATTTCTTGTTAATTCTCATAATGAGCCAAACCATTTCATCAAGACTGCAACTAAGGACAGGAACACTGATTGAAATGAGGCAGAAACTGCTCCTACATTCCAATCCCTCTCTCCATATGGACAGAATGTAACCACAATGAAACACCACAAAAATAACATTAGAGGACTCAGCTCTTCCTGATGGTTCCACCGATTGGTCAACATCTTGATGAAGTGTGATGACTGGTGAACCATCAGTGAATCATTAGAAACACTTCCTCCCACTTCACAGTCCTGGCTTTAAACCTTATTCCAATGTGTTATTTACACAGATCATTCACATTGGAAGCACAAAATGCGACTGAATCATCTCACTGCTGGCTGCAGAGTACAGGAGCTCTTTCAGAATCTACAATTTGGATATTAAAACTGGGCAAAAGGACAGTATTCCCCAGGAGGTTCTGACATTCAAATCATTCACGTTCCACGTACCCCAACTCCAATCCCCCCACGGCACATTTCACACCATAGAATCCCGACAGTGCAGGAGGAGGCCATTCGGCCCATTGAGTCTGCACCAACTCTCTGACAGGGCATCTCAACCAGGCCCACTGCCTCGCCACGCCCCCAGCCTGTTCCTCAGCCCCACATATTTACCCTGCTAATCCTTCTAACCTACAAATCTTGTGACATTAAGGGAGAATTTTGCATGGTCAATTTAGGTATGGATTGTGGGAGGAATCGGGAACACCCAAAGGAAAACTACACAGAACAAGGGGAACATGCAAATTCCACAGACACAACGACACAAGTTAGGATTCAAATCTGGGTCCCTGGCACTGTGAGACAGCAGTGTGAATCACTGGGTCACCGTGCTGTCCCGGGTCCCTGGCACTGTGAGACAGCAGTATGAGTCACTGTGTCACCGTGCTGCCCTGGGTCCCTGGCACTGTGAGACAGCAGTGTGAATCACTGTGTCACCGTGCTGCCCCGGGTCCCTGGCACTGTGAGACAGCAGTGTGAATCACTGTGTCGCCGTGCTGCCCCGGGTCCCTGGCACTGTGAGACAGCAGTGTGAATCACTGTGTCACCGTGCTGCCCTGGGTCCCTGGCACTGTGAGACAGCAGTGTGAATCACTGTGTCAACGTGCTGCCCTGGGTCCCTGGCACTGTGAGACAGCAGTATGAGTCACTGTGTCAACGTGCTGTCCCGGGTCCCTGGCACTGTGAGACAGCAGTATGAGTCACTGTGTCACCGTGCTGCCCCGGGTCCCTGGCACTGTGAGACAGCAGTATGAGTCACTGTGTCAACGTGCTGTCCCGGGTCCCTGGCACTGTGAGACAGCATTGCTAATCACTGTGTCACTGTGCTGTCCCGGGTCCCTGGCACTGTGAGACAGCAGTGTGAATCACTGTGTCACCGTGCTGTCCCGGGTCCCTGGCACTGTGAGACAGCAGTGTGAATCACTGTGTCACCGTGCTGCCCCGGGTCCCTGGCACTGTGAGACAGCAGTGTGAATCACTGTGTCACCGTGCTGCCCCGGGTCCCTGGCACTGTGAGACAGCAGTGTGAATCACTGTGTCACCGTGCTGCCCCGGGTCCCTGGCACTGTGAGACAGCAGTATGAATCACTGTGTCAACGTGCTGTCCCGGGTCCCTGGCACTGTGTGACAGCAGTGTGAATCACTGTGTCACTGGGCTGTCCCGGGTCCCTGGCACTGTGTGACAGCAGTGTGAATCACTGTGTCACTGGGCTGTCCCGGGTCCCTGGCACTGTGTGACAGCAGTGTGAATCACTGTGTCACCGTGCTGTCCCGGGTCCCTGGCACTGTGAGACAGCAGTGTGAATCACTGTGTCACCGTGCTGCCCCGGGTCCTGGCGCTGTGAGACAGCAGTGTGAATCACTGTGTCACCGTGCTGCCCCGGGTCCCTGGCGCTGTGAGACAGCAGTGTGAATCACTGTGTCACCGTGCTGCCCCGGGTCCTGGCGCTGTGAGACAGCAGTGTGAATCACTGTGTCACCGTGCTGTCCCGGGTCCCTGGCACTGTGAGACAGCAGTGTGAATCACTGTGTCACCGTGCTGCCCCGGGTCCCTGGCACTGTGAGACAGCAGTGTGAATCACTGTGTCACCGTGCTGCCCCGGGTCCCTGGCACTGTGAGACAGCAGTGTTAATCACTGTGTCACCGTGCTGCCCCGGGTCCCTGGCACTGTGAGACAGCAGTGTGAATCACTGTGTCACCATGCTGTCCCGGGTCCCTGGCACTGTGAGACAGCAGTGTGAATCACTGTGTCACCATGCTGCCCCGGGTCCCTGGCACTGTGAGACAGCAGTGTGAATCACTGTGTCACCGTGCTGTCCCGGGTCCCTGGCACAGTGAGACAGCAGTTTATCACTGTGTCACCGTGCTGCCCCAGGTCCCTGGCACTGTGAGACAGCAGTGTGAATCACGTGCTGCCCCGGGTCCCTGGCACTGTGAGACAGCAGTGCAATCACTGTGTCACCGTGCTGCCCCGGGTCCCTGGCACTGTGAGACAGCAGTGTGAATCACTGTGTCACCGTGCTGTCCCGGGTCCCTGGCACTGTGAGACAGCAGTGTTAATCACTGTGTCACCGTGCTGCCCCGGGTCCCTGGCACTGTGAGACAGCAGTGCTAATCACTGTGTCACCGTGCTGCCCCGGGTCCCTGGCACTGTGAGACAGCAGTGTGAATCACTGTGTCACCGTGCTGTCCCGGGTCCCTGGCACTGTGAGACAGCAGTGCTAATCACTGTGTCACCGTGCTGCCCCGGGTCCCTGGCACTGTGAGACAGCAGTGTGAATCACTGTGTCACCGTGCTGTCCCGGGTCCCTGGCACTGTGAGACAGCAGTGTTAATCACTGTGTCACCGTGCTGCCCGGGTCCCTGGCACTGTGAGACAGCAGTGTGAATCACTGTGCTGCCCGGTCCCTGGCACTGTGAGACAGCAGTGCTAATCACTGTGTCACCGTGCTGTCCGGGTCCCTGGCACTGTGAGACAGCAGTGCTAATCACTGTGTCACCGTGCTGTCCCGGGTCCCTGGCACTGTGAGACAGCAGTGTGAATCACTGTGTCACCGTGCTGCCCCAGGTCCCTGGCACTGTGAGACAGCAGTGCGAATCACTGTGTCACCGTGCTGCCCCGGGTCCCTGGCACTGTGAGACAGCAGTGCTAATCACTGTGTCACCGTGCTGTCCGGGTCCCTGGCACTGTGAGACAGCAGTGCTAATCACTGTGTCACCGTGCTGGCCCCGGTCCCTGGCACTGTGAGACAGCAGTGTGAATCACTGTGTCACCGTGCTGTCCCGGGTCCCTGGCACAGTGAGACAGCAGTGTTAATCACTGTGTCACCGTGCTGCCCCAGGTCCCTGGCACTGTGAGACAGCAGTGTGAATCACTGTGCTGCCCCGGGTCCCTGGCACTGTGAGACAGCAGTGCTAATCACTGTGTCACCGTACTGCCTCAGGTCCCTGGCACTGTGAGACAGCAGTGCTAATCACTGTGTCACCCTGCTGTCCCGGGTCCCTGGCACTGTGAGACTGCAGTGTGAATCACTGTGTCACCGTGCTGTCCTGGGTCCCTGGCACTGTGAGACAGCAGTGTGAATCACTGTGTCACCGTGCTGCCATTAGCCAGTGGTGGGAATTTCTAGTTGTGCAGCTGTCAATGAGATTGCAGAATAATGGCGTGTAGAAAGTAGGGGACAAGAATATACAGGAGTGCAGTTTGGGGTCGGGGGGTGCTTAGAAAGGACTAAAGAGGAAAATTCAGTGAAGGAAGAAGCATTGTAGAATTATTAAAACAGAGAAAAGCAACCAATGAAAAAGGATTTGCATTTGTATAGCACCTTCTACATCTAAGAATGTTGCAAAAATATTTTACAGCCAATTAAATATTTTTGAAGTTGGGCAGTAGATATTGGTCCTTTCTGTGTGCTTGACACAATGCAGCAAGAAATAGAAGCTTCACGATAGGGTTAAAGAAGAAGAAATTCTTGCATTTATTTTGCATTCTTCATTAAGACTGGACATCTTAAAGCTCTTTGCAATTATTTAAGGATTTTTGAAATCCAGTGACTGTTGGAATGCAGCTGGACAAAGAGCAATGTGATAATGACCAAATAATTGAATTTGGTGAAACTGGTTGAGGTGTAAATATTGAGCAGGACACTGGGGAGAACTCCTCTGCTCTCCTTCAAGACTGCCACTTGGGATCTTTCATATCTATTCAAGCAAACTGATGGGGTCTCAACAGTGAAACACAAACATAAGGATGGGCTGAACGGAACCATACAAAGATTTTCCAGTTTTGGGTGAGTGGGGCTGGAAAATTCTATCCTATGATTCTACTAATTCACTATCATTAACCATGAGCTTCCCCTAAATGCATTTGAAGGACAATTTCTGGCCTCCATTGAGAAACATTGCAGGGGCAATTTCAGAGTTGCCTCCACCGTGCTACAAGCTGATTGGTGATTGTGAATAGCCAGGGATTAGAAGAAATTTGATAAATGTAGAGTGGGCGGGGTTGGATGATGGTCATCATTGAAGAAAAGAGATAACAGCACCCTGGGGAATGCTTGAATGAATGAAAAAGAACAGAGAATGAGTCAATAATGATGGCACTGATAGAATGATTTGAGAAGAAAGTCAATAGTTACTGGTGAGAGGACTCGAACACTGATAGAATTTTGATTTGCCCAAGGCAGCTGATAAATGATTTACCAAAGTGTTCAAGAACATCAAAGAGAAATGTCAGAATGAAGTTATGATAAGGTCAACTCCAGATTTTCAAGGGAAACTATTGTCAATTAATTTAGATTAACCTTATCAAGAGCAAAACTGCATTAACGAAAATCTGGGAAGGCTCCAGAAATGTCGCTTTACTGATAGGTTGTTATTAGATTTAACCTTGATAAATTTCACCCAATGGAATTTCATCTCCAGCAAGGGTTTCAAAGAGATAATAAATTGGCACATTGTAAATAACCTTCCAGGAAATGCTGACAGAACAATACGTTCGTTAACAATTTCAAAATGAAAAGATATTCCCCATTCTGGTCCCCTGTCCAGCCCTAACTTTTTTTTAACTCAATCATTCACCTCTGGAATTCCCATCCCATGTTACTCACTTCTCTCTTCCTTTAGAATGCTCCATACAATCAACTGTATAGAATCGCTACAGAGCAAGAGTCCATTCAGCCCATCAAACCCTCACTAAGATCTATACTTACATGTTCATTTCCTGAGGTAATAAAGGATAGCATTAGAGTCATGGAGTTATAGAGGTTTACAGCATGGAAACAGGCTCTTCAGCTCAACTTGTCCATGCTGCCTTTTTTTTCAATCCTGAAGCTAGTCCCAATTGCCCACATTTGGCCCATATCTCTCTCTACCCATCTTATCCATGTAACTATCTAAATGCTTTTTAAAAGACAAAATTATATCTATCTCTATTACTACATTTTGCATCTTGTTCCAGATACACACCATCCTCTGTGTGAAAAAATTGCCCCTCTGGACACATTTGTATCTCTCTCCTCTCACCTTAAACTGATGCCCTCTAGTTTTAGACTCCCCTACCTTTGGGAAAAGATATTGACTATCTCGCTGATCTGTGCCTCTCATTATTTTATAGATCTCTATAAGATCACCCCTCAGTCTCCTACGCTCCAGAGAAAAAAGTCCCAGTCTATCCAGCCTCTCCTTATAATTTAATCTATCAAGTCTCCTAGCATCCTAGTAAATCTTTTCTGTACTCTTTCTAGTTTAATAATATTCTACTAGCCTTCTTGATTATTTGCTGCACCTGCATGTTAACTTTTTGTTACTCGTGTCCTACAACATCTAGATTTTTCTACAGCTCGGAATTCTGCAGTCATTCTCTGTTGAAGTAATACTCTGCTTTTTTATTCTTCCTGACAAGGTGAACAGTTTTACATTTTCTCACATTATACTCCATCAGCCATGATTGAATGATAGTACAGGCACAATGGGCCGAGTGGTCTAATTCTGCTCCTATATCTAATGGTCTTACCGTCATATCTGCCACATTGATGCCCAAACCTTCAACCTGTCTGAAATATCTGCAAACTTCATGGCCATAATTTTCCCAGTCCACCTTCTGCAGGAATCGAAGTAAGCGAAGGGCGAACTAAGGAAAGATCCATTGACCTCAGGCAGGATTTTCCGGTTTCAACATGAAATCCCATCCCATGCCTTCTTCACAATATATTTTCCAACTTAACTTTGTGCTCGCTGAAAATTTAGCCACTGCTCCCCTCATCTAATTCACTGATGTGAATTGTAAAAGGTTGAGGCTCCAGCACAGACCCATGCAGGAGAGGACCTATTTTTGCATTTTTTTTCTAGCAGCCAATCTTATAGAGTCAGAGAGGTTTACAGCATGGAAACAGGCCCTTTGGCCCAACTTGTTCGTGCTGCCCTTTTTTTATCACTAAGTATTTGGCCCATATCCCTCTATACCCATTGTACCCATATAACTGTCTAAACGCTTTTAAAAGACAAAATTGTACCTGTCTGTACTACTACCTCTGGCAGCTTGTTCCAGACACTCATCACCCTCTGTGTAAAAAAATTGCCCCACTGGACATTTTTGTGTCTCTCCCCTCTCACCTTAAACCTACGCTGTCTAGTTTTAGATTCCCCTGCATTTGGGAAAAGATATTGACTATCTAGCTGATCTGTGCCCTTCATTATTTTACAAACCTCAAAAGATCACCCCTCAGCCTCCAACGGTCCAAAGACAAAAGTCCCAGTCTATCCAGCCTCTCCTTATAACTCTACCATCAAGTCCGGGTAGCATCCTCATGAATCTTTTCTGCCTCTTTCTAGTTTAATAATAACCTTTCTAAAATTGGATGACCAGAACTGTACACAGCATTCCAAGTGTTGCCTTACCAATGTTTTGTACAACTTCAACAAGACGTCCCAACTCCCGTATTCAATGTTCTGATCATTTACCCATGCTAATATGTTACCCCCAGCACTGTGAACTTTTATGTGGCATCTTATTAAATATCTTCTGGAACCCAAAGTACAGTACATCTACAGGTTCCCCTTCACCTACAGGACATGTTATTGTGAATACAAGTACAAATTGCTGCTGTTACAAAAACTAAAATAGATTAAAATTAAGGTCATAAACTATAGCCAACTCCCAATCTCTCCTCTATCCCAATGGGGTCCTCCCTGGAACAAGCAACACTCTCTGCGAAATAGCAACCAGATAGAATCTGATGTGTTCTCTGCATTATGCTGTGCTGGCACCTTGCAATGTTCAGGGAACTAGTGTGGAATGCAACAGCAAATCTCTTCACTTTTATGAAGAATAATGGACAATGGCAGAATCATCCAAGCAAAAAATCATCAACCTCCAGTGTGCTGAAGTGAAGCTTCATCTAATTATTTGTCATGAAGCCTCCCAGTATGATCCCACCAATCATTCCACACTTCAAAATATCACTCCATTAGAAAAACTGAGAAGTTCACATTATTTAGCAGCAAGCTTTACTGTGTCCTGGAATGGTCAATGAATTAGCAATGGAACTGTGATCTATTCAATAAATCCCAGAAGTCTGTTAAACACGATAGTAACTGTACAGGAACAGAGGGGGCTGAATCTGACTCCACATCAATGCTCAAGCACTGCTTGCTGGCCTTTAGATTAATCATGTTTATAAAAACATACAGATTTCCTAATGATGATAAACAATTCAAATGAATAAAATCCATAAAACCCAGAATTTTTAATATTTTTCAGCAATGCAAATCTTCCCGATTCCCATCTACTTCACCTGTTAAAAAGATAGTTTGCTACCACAGTATAACACTGAGCTATTATTACACTGTGTTTGATAGCACAGATAATAGGGCACATGACCAAAAACTTGGTCAAAAAGGCAGGTTATTAAAAATATCTAAATGGAGCAGAGAGAAGAAGAGAGAGAGGCAGAGAGAGAAAGAGACAGAGAGAGAGGGAAATAAAGAGAGAGGGAGAGAGAGAGAGAGAGAGTGAGAAAAAGAAGAGACAGAAAGACAGAGAGAGAGAGAGAGCAAGAGAGAGAGAGACAGAGAGAGATAGAGAGAGAGAAATACTGAGAGAGAGAGAGAGAAAACAGAGACAGACAGGCAAAGAGAGATAGACAGAGAGTGAGAGAGACAGACAGAGAGGCAGAAAGAGAGGGGGAGAGAGAGAAGAATAAGACAGAGAGAGAGAAAGACAGAGGGAGAGAGACAGAGAGAGACAGAGGGAGAGAGAGACAGAGGGAGAGAGAGACAGAGGGAGAGAGAGACAGAGGGAGAGAGAGAGACAGAGGGAAAGAGAGACAGAGACAGAGGGAGAGAGAGACAGAGGGAGAGAGACAGAGAGAGGAGAGAGAGAGAGATGCAGCAAGAGAGGGAGAAAGAGAAAGAAGCAGAGAGAGAGAGAGATAGAGGCAAAGAGAGAGAGAAAGGCAGAGACAGAGAGAGAAGCAGAGAGCGAGAGAGGGAGAGGCAGCAAGAGTGAGAGAGATAGAAAGATACAGAGAGACTAGAGAAAGAGAGAGGCAAAGGAAGAGAGACACAGAGAGAGAGAGAAAGAGACAAACAGAGAGGCAGAGAGAGAGACAGAAAAAGAGGCAGAGAGAGAAAAAGGTACAGAGAGACACATCAAGAAAGAGGCAGAAGGAGAAAGGCAGAGTGAGAGAGCGAGAGAGACAGTGAGAGAGAGAGAGACAATAAGAGAAAGGCAGAGAGAGAGAGAGACAGACAGAAAGAAGGAAAGAGAGACAGAAAGAGAGAGGGAGATAGACAGAGAGAGGGGCGGAGAGAGGCAGAGAGATCTGAGAAGGGATTATCAGAACCTGAGGTGCAGGCAGTCAGAAGTGCAGCCACCAATAGCACAGAGATTAAAATCAGGCTTGTGCCAAAGGCCAGAATTGAAGTAGCAAAGGTCTCAGAGAGTGGTGGGTTTGGCAGAAATTTCTGTACAAGGAAGAGGGAGGGGCCATGGAGAAATTTGAAAAGGATGAGAATTTTACAATTAGGAGCCAATGGCCATCCTTGGCAGTCCCTCAGGGTTGAGGGTGACTTGCTTCCATTCCGGGGGTGGGTGGGTTCTGTGGTGGTGAATAGTCCAATCCTGGGGCCTCAGACACTGGCACAGGGGGTGTGTGATGAGGTGGGGTGGGGGAAATGCTGGGTGGGTCACTCTGGATTCCGTGTTCTCTGTCTGCTGCTTGCCCTCCACGTGCTCCATCCAGTGATGCTCGAGCTGATGGGGCCTTCGTAGACGCTTCTTCTCCAGTTTGTATGTTCTAAGGCAAGCGGTTCCCACACGTCATTGCATTTATTTCAGGAGGTTTTCCGAGGATCCTGTAAGGTTTCCTCTGCCCTCCTAGTGATCGCTTGTCCCTGCAGAGCTTGGAGTGGGCCACTTGTTTTGGGAGTCCCATGTTGGGCATGTGGACAATGCAGCCTGTCCATCATAGCTCTGACCAGTGGCTTGATGTTGGGGCTATCAGTCTGGGAAAGGACACTCACATTGGTAAACCATCCACCAGTGGAGTTGCAGGATTTTGTGGAGGCAATGTTGGTGATATCTCTCCAGGGATTTGAGGTTTCTGCTGTACACTGTCCATGTTTCTGATGCCTACAGGAGGGTGGGGATCCCAGTTGCTCTGTAGATCATCAGCTTGGTGCTGGATTTGGTTTTCGAGTACTCTGTTTTTCTAGTGGCTGAAGACTGCACCAGGTCTTTGGAGGTGATGCTGGATTTCGTCATCAGTCTGTGTGCACTCCGAGAGGAGACTCTCGGGGATTGGGAAATGATCCAGGTTGTTCAAGAGCTCACTGTGGACCCTGATGGTCAGTGGACAGTTTTGTGTGGCTGGAGCGGATTGGGAGAGAACCTTTCTTTCCTTGATGTTTAGTCTGAGGTCTATTCTCTCTCATACCTTGGTCAACATTGATTTGGAGCGCAGGCTCCACGTGCGCACAATACACAGGCACGTCTGTGTACTGCAGCTCAGTGACAGAGATTGGGGTGGCCTGGAGACAGTGGAGATTGAACAGTTTCCTGTTTATCCAGTAAGTTAGCCCCACTCAGCCAATCTGTACACAGTAAATTCCCACAGACAGATATCAGACACATTAGGTCATCTGTTTTTCTCAGTGATGTTAATAAACATTCATCCAACCACCATGGAGAACTCTCCTGGTCTCCTTCAGAGCAGCTCACTGGGAGGGCATTGGGCTGAAGGAAGGGGGTGTGGGGGGGCTTAATTTCCCTTTAGATTTCCCTCCTACCTGTGGCTGACTTTCAGGGAAAAGCCACCCGTTAGGAAACTGATTAATGGCCCCCTGTTGGAGCGCACGGGCAGAGATAGAATGTATCAACAATCAGAGACACACTGCCACAAGGACCACCATCGAGGCGGCTATCTGCATTCTAAACATTCTAGCGCCTCGATCACTCTGATGGAGTTTTACAATGTGCCCCAACGAGGGGATCCAGACAGCAATGCTGTGCAGCATCATTGTGACAAGGTAGCACACTGGTTAGTGTTGTTAGCACAGCACCAGTGACCCGGGTTCAATTCCTGACTCAGTCACTGTCTGTGTGGAGTTTGCATGTTCTCCCCGTGTCTGCGTGGGTTTCCTCCGGATGCTCCATTTTCCTCCCATGGTCTGAAGGACATGCTGATTAGGTGCATTGGCTAGGATATTCTCCCTCAGTGTACCTAAACAGGTGCTGGAGTGTTAGGGCTAAGGGATTTTCACAGTAAATTCATTGCAGTGTTAATGTAAGCTTTACTGGTGGTACTAATAAATAAACTTGAGCTTGATTAAAAAAAGCTTGACCGCATCCTCATCTATAACAGTATCTGTAGGAGTGACCAGAACACTGACTTTGTGGAGATAAATTCCTTTCTTCACATTGAGAGTAACCTCCATCATGTTGTGTGGCACTGTCACTGTGCTGAACAGGACACTATGTACAGATCAGGTTTATTATCAAACAGATCTAGAATCTCAAGTTTGGCCATCCATGAGGTGCTGTGGGCCAATAGCAACAGCAGAACTGTATCCCAGCACAATCCCCACAGCTTATCGCATTCCTAGCCAAGCTGATTACTCAGCTAAGTGGAAAATTGCCCAGGTACACTCTCTACACAAAAAGCAGGACAAATCCAACCCAGCTAATTACTATCCTATTCTCGATTATCGGTAAAGGGATAGAAGGGGTCATCGACAGCTCTATCCAGCAGCACCTGCTCAGCAATAACCTGCTCAGTGACGCCCAGTTTGGGTTTTGCCCAGGGTCACTCAGCTCCTGACCTCATTACAGCCTTGGTTCAAACATGGACAAAAGAGCTGGAATTCCAGAGGTGAGGTGAGAGTGAGTGTGCTGGAGGTCAAGGCTGCATTCGACCGAGTGTGATATCAAGGAGCCCTGGCAAAACTGGAATCAATGAGAATCGGGACGGCAAACTCTCCATTGGTTGGAGTCATACCCAAAGGAAGAAAGGAAGATGAGAGTTGCGGAGAGTTAGTCATTTCATCTCCAGGACATCTCTGCAGGAGTCCCTCAGTGTAGTGTCCTCGACCCAACTATCTTCAGCTGCTTCATCAATGACCTTCCCTCTATCATAAGGTGGGGATGTTCACTGGTGATTGCACAATGTTCAGCACCATTCGCGACCCCTCGGATACTGAAGCAGTCCATGATACTGCAGTAAGTCCTGGACAATATCCAGGCTTGGGCTGACCTGTGGCAAGTAACATTCACACCACACAGTCCCAGGCAATGACCATCTCCAACAAGAGAGAATCTAACCATTGACCACTGACACTCAATGGCATTGTTCCCTCACTACCAATATCCTAATGTTAAAGGTTAAAGTTCATTTATTAGTCCAAGTAAGACTTACATTAATATCGCAATGAAGTTACTGTGAAATTCCCCTCATTGCCACACTCCGGTGCCTGTTCAGGTCAATGGACTTAACCTGCACGTCTTTCGGACTGTGGGAGGAAACTGGAGCACTCGGAGGAAACCCACACAGACACAGGGAGAATGTGTAAACTCCACACAAACAGACAGTGATCCAAGCCAGGAATCAAACCCAGGTCACTGGCACTATGAGGCAGCAGTGCTAACCACTGTGCCACTGATAGGGAAATATGAAAAAAAATATTTCACACGACACTGTTGTGATCTGGAAGATGCTGCCTGAAAGGGCAGAGAAACAGACTCAATAATAACTTTCCAAAGGGAATTAGATAAATAGTTGAAAAGAATTTCAGGGTTATAAACTCAGTTTGGATCATTCTTTGATGAGAGCTGGCATTGAAATGATGGACCAAATGGCTCTTTGGATTTCAACTTCAGATGAATCTTTCTCTGGTCAGCCTGCAATTCTGATCCATTTTCCATTTGAAGAGAATTTGCTCATTATGAGGTGTTAAATATAAAGCTTCAAAAACTAAAAGAACCGTAAAATCCCTATGACCACTTTGAGAATTGTTTCCCGATTAGACTGTTGACTTCAAAAAACAAATACAAAGCTGCAAAAATGTTCTCTTTGAAATACCCGCCATGGGATCATCATTTGGATACTCTGGCTGTTTTCCACACAGCTGTGGCCAGGCCTGGCGCTGTCTGATAAACCTCCCTTCCTGGTTTGAACAGATTCCCGGCAGTTTACCAGGAGGTCAAACCTGAATCAAACCTTCAGCATTTTACTCAAGAGCCAGACGCAAAAGAAAGTAAAATAATGAATGGAGCTGGACTGGGTTCAATTCACAATCTCAGCAGCTAAACCCTGTGAACGAGATTCATTAGAAATCCGATCTCTTAAATTACATCCTTCAACCCAACAACCCTCTGAAATCTTTGTACTTGCCATATTCTCAAATTCTGCCCTCTTTTACACACCCCGATTCACTTGTCCCAACACTGACTGCACTTTCAGCTTCTAGACCTTTGAAATTCTTTCCCTTAACTTCTTGTCCTCTCTCTTCACCTTAAAACTGATCAGAAGCCTGGGCCACAATTCTCCGACCTTGCCCCGCAGCTGAAATTCTCCGATCTCACCCATGACTGGGATTCTCCGACCTCAACTGCGGCTGGAATTCTCCTGTCCTACCCAGGGCTGGGATTCTCCAGTCTCGCCGCGGATGAGTTCTCCGATCTCACCGTGACCGGGTCCTTCGATCTTGCCCATGGCTGGGATTCTCCAGTCTCGCCTGAGGCTGGGATTCTCCGACTTCACCGTGGCTGGGATTCTCCAGTCCAGCTACAGTGAGCAGAGATTTGGCTGAGGCCAGATCCTCTGTCCTCACTGGAATCAGTCATGGAGTGTGAAGGGCCAGAGAATTCCGACCATCCTTCCAGCATCCTCTCTGTGCAATCCTCTCAGGTTCCTGCGTGTTTAAATATGATCACCTCTCATTCTTCAAAAGCCCAATGGAAGCAGATCTATCCCCCGCATCAGGTAATCTCTGAATCCCAGGAATCAGTTGAATGAACCTTCCGTGAACTGCTTTGGATGCAATTCCATCCCTTGTTCAGGAAAGAAAGTAAAACTGTACACACCGTGCCAGATGTGGTCTCAACAACACCCTGTATATCTGCAATAAAACTTCACCACTTCTATGTCCCATTCCTCTTTCAACAAAGGCCAACATTCCATTTGCTTTGCTAACTGTTATTAACTTTTAGTGATACATGCCTAGACACCCAGATCTCTTTGCACCTTCCATTTCTGCAATCTTTTCCCATTTAGACAATGTGCTGCAGTTTTATTCTCTGCCAAAGTGGACAAATCCACATTTTCTCACATCATGCTCACAAAGTGGCAGTTACCTGATCAACAAAGCCAGCCTCACCGCCCGATAGACCACCATTTCTTATCTGCGTTCTCCTCAGGATGTGATTCGATTTGATTTGTCATTGTCACATGTATGAACATACAGTGACAAGTATTGTTTCTTGCATGCTATACAGATAAAGTATACTATTCACAGAGAAGGAAACAAGGAGGTACGGAATGCGGTGTTATAGTCAAAGCCAGGGTGCAGAGAAAGATCAGCTTAATGTGAGGTAGGTTCATTCAAACTCTTAGGACCTGATTTTACCATTTTCATTCAAAGTGCTGATTCTGGGTGTAGTACAGATCTGACTCAGAAATCTGTTTTCAGACACCCCCATATCCTCTCAGCCATCTCCAGTCCCATCCGCACTGTGGGCAGGGGTTAGTGTGCCTGAATGATCGGAGCTCTGAACTGCACACGTGCAGTTAGAAAAACAATTTGAAAAAGTCAGATCGCTCCCGAGCCGGAAAAAGCGACTTGGAAGTGAAATGTGGGAGCAATGATGCAACACACACATCACTGTTCCCCCCCCCCCCCCCCCCCCCCCACATACATCACTGTCCCCGTTA
This sequence comes from Sphyrna mokarran, assembly GCA_024679065.1. Lineage (NCBI taxonomy): Eukaryota > Metazoa > Chordata > Chondrichthyes > Carcharhiniformes > Carcharhinidae > Sphyrna > Sphyrna mokarran. The sequence continues at coordinate 1,663,339 of JAGIQG010000008.1, read as the reverse complement.
TCACACCACAAACATGCACACACATCACTGTCCCCCTTATCCACCCCCACAACATGACACATCACTGTCCCCCTTATCCACCCCCACAACATGCACACACATCACTGTCCCCCTTATCCACCCACAACATGCACACACATCACTGTCCCCCTTATCCACCCTAAACATGCACACAATCACTGTCCCCCTTATCCACCCCCTACAACATGCACACATCACTGTTCCCCCTTATCCACCCCCACAACATGCACACACATCACTGTCCCCTTATCCACCCCCCCCTACAACATGCACACACATCACTGTCCCCCTTATCCACCCCCACAACAGCACACACATCACTGTCCCCATATCCACCCCCACAACACACACACATCCTGTCCCCTTATCCACCCCCACAACATGCACACACATCACTTCCCCTTATCCACCCCCACAACATGCACACACATCACTGTCCCCCTTATCCACCCCCACAACATGCACACACATCACTGTCCCCCTTATCCACCCCTACAACATGCACACACATCACTGTCCCCCTTATCCACCCCCACAACATGCACACACATCACTGTCCCCCTTATCCACCCCCACAACATGCACACACATCACTGTCCCCTTACCACCCACAACAGCACACACATCACTGCCCCCTTATCCACCCCACAACATCACAACATCACTGCCCCCTTATCCACCCCCAAACATGCACACACACACTGTCCCCTTACCACCCCACAACATGCACACAATCACGGCCCCCTTATCCACCCCCACAACATGCACACAACAATCACTGCCCCCTTATCCACCCCCACACATGCACACACACACTGTCCCCCTTATACCCCACCAACATGCACCACACATCACGTCCCTCTTATCCACCCCCACAACATGCACACACATCACTGTCCCCTTATCCACCCCCACAACATGCACACACATCACTGTCCCCCTTATCCACCCCACAACATGCACACACATCACTGTCCCCTTATCCACCCCCACAAACATGCACACACATCCACTGTCCTCCTTATCCACCCCACAACATGCCACACATCACTGTCCCCTTATCCACCCCCACAAACAGGCACACACATCACTGTCCCCTTATCCACCCCACAACCATGCACACAACATCACTGTCCCCCTTATCCACCCCCACAATATCACCAACACATCACGTCCCTCTTATCACCCCTACAACATGCAACACACACCCCACACCACACAAACACACCCCCACACCCACACAACACACACCACACACATCACTGTCCCCCTTATCCACCCCTACAACATGCACACACATCACTGTCCCCCTTATCCACCCCCACAACATGCACACACATCACTGTCCCCCTTATCCACCCCCACAACATGCACACACATCACTGTCCCCCTTATCCACCCCTACAACATGCACACACATCACTGTCCCCCTTATCCACCCCCACAACATGCACACACATCACTGTCCCCCTTATCCACCCCCACAACATGCACCACACATCCACTGTCCCCCCCACAAACACATACATCACTGTCCCCGTTATCCACACCCACAACATGCACCACACATCACTGTTCCCCCTTATTCCACCCCACAACATGCACACCACATCACTGTCCCCCTTATCCACCCTACAACATGCAACCACATCCACTGTCCCCTTATCACCCCACAACATGCACACACATCACTGTCCCCCTATCCACCCCACAACATGCACACCACATCACTGTTCACCCCCACCACCACATATATCACTGTCATAGAAACATAGACCATAGAACATAGAACATACGCACAGAACAGCCCTTCGGCCTTCGATGTTGTGCGACCAAAATAAAAAGCAATGCCCCTCCTAACTAAACAATTCCTTCTCATACATATACTTATCAACTAACCTCTTAAAACGCCACACCAAACTGGCGCATCTACAACAGCTGCAGGCAGGGCATTCCACTCCCTAATCACTCTTTGAGTAAAGAACCTACCTCTGATATCCGTCCTATAACTCATACCCCTTAATTTAAAGTTGTGTACCCTCGTGCTAGCTTTTTCCATCCTAGGAAAAAGGCTATCACTGTCCACCCTATCCAAACCTCTAATTATCTTATATGCTTCAATAAGATCCCCCCTACCCGCCTCCTTTCTAACGAAAACAACCT